>VICI01001027.1:0-26720 GCA_019593645.1 Akabosia matsudoensis | reverse complement strand
ACCACTTACTGTTTGTCTAATCAGTCTTTTATTACACGTGGATTGGGTTAGTGCATTTCATGTTAGTTTGCACGAGCGGGCATTTCTTTCAGCAAAAGACATGGATAATGCTTGATTGAAACTAAAACGTTTGGTTTCCAGATTATGTTTGTGATAGCAATGATGTACGGCGTAGGTAATTGGATACTGTTCTTCTGTGTTCTGTCAGTTCGCCTTTATGAACAAGAGACTTTGAGGGCATACTTCACTCCCGGCGTATTTTGTGGTTTTCGTTGAAAAGGTATCTAATAAAAGCAAATTGTCCTGTTCAAGGTGAACCAAAGAAAAGAAATTGTGTTGTCTCGAACAAACTATTAGGGACATAGTGATCAGAGTGAATGATTGCAAATTTCATTATTATTAGCTAGGCGGATATCCTCTTGTGTCATTCATGTTCTGTAAATAGAGTTTCAGGTTCCGAGGGATTTGTTAAATAGAAAACTACGTAAAATAACGGGAATAAAGTATCTTTTGGATTTCAAGAGATTTATCGCCGAGCATATGTGTAAATCATATGTGCCCTACGCTGGTTCAAATTGTAGAGGGAAAAAGTTTCTTTTCCTTTCTACTGTTCAAATATAAAGAGTGACTTAGCCAATTAAAACATAGAGTCAATTCATTCTCTTTTGCCGGTTACTCAATTCGTTTCACAAAAATTATAGGTTTTCTTCTTATGATGACCCCGAAAGGCTCTTGGAAATCATCCGCACAACAATTTTACAACAGTTACGTGTTTTGTCCGAGGTAAAATGACCTGGTTCTCCTGCAACCCTATGTCCAAATATTATAATGGGAATGTTTTAGGGAAGAAGGCTAAGGTTAATTTTCATACAAGAAATTCTGCTGAGTTTCTAGATCAATATATTCCAATATAAATATAGGTGGTACTTTGTACCGTGCAATTTTGCTGTTTTCAGCATTCGATTCGATGAATCGCAATTGCTAAATATTTTATCCAGAAGGCTTCCTTTCATTGTAGGTATTATTTTCATTGTAAGGCTGCTCCATTCTCACATCGAAGTTGAAGGCACATTCAAGCATCTCCTATACTAACTTCTTGGTTGCTTCTAGAATTGTCTTTCCGCACTCAATACTACCAAAAAAATGGTGTGATGCGCAACCAGCAGCATTTCAAAATAGATATTTAGATGCCAGAATCATCAGTCTGACAAGTATGGTTTGAATGAGCTAGTTTAGTCATTTACATATCCATTTGCATGCCAATGAATCGATTGGTTGGGCCTAATGCATGACGCGCTGAGCCGTTTTATGGATTGCTTTGGTTTCTGAAAGTTTATCTTCACTCATGCATTGTATTACTTTTTCCTGCCGTACATGGACAATCGTAAATAACCTCTAATGACTACTGCGCCATATAAACATCGTCAGTAGTTCCAGTATCTCACGCACTGGTAAACACATCATAATATCTCGTAATATAGATAAGCGTTGCTTCCTTTTCGGTTTGTGGATCACACTGACGGCTTCTAGAGCAAGTCTAGCTATTACCATTTCCATTTGCCAATTTTTCATCCATAAATAGCCATTTCTTCCTCTGGCAAATGATGCAAAGCTGTTTCTAAAATATAAAAAATCAAGTAATGCTTCTATACGGTCTATAAAAAAAACTTAGGCATGTACATTGATTGTCTCGTTTTCCAAAGGAGATAATGTTTTTGAGAATCTACCAACGACCATTTTTATCCATCACTAACAAGAATGAAATATTTTTTTGTACAAAAAAAGCTATTCACTTCTAATAGCAGTTTGGATCTGGTCTTTCGATTTCTTGAAAAATAGAACAAACATGTGGATGAAGTATGTGCATTAGTGATGTTCTTATTCCTCCTATTGCCATCTAGCAAATAGAAACCACTTGGTTCTTTCTTTGGCAGGGAGTAATCCTCACTTCTGCCTTTTCTCCATTTTTTCGTTGTTCAAGAGAAATACGGAGGAGACTGTACACGACGCATCTCAATTTGTGTAATGTCCTGAATGAATGAGCCAAAAAGTTTTCTGCTTTCTTTGCTAATTTTTCAATTTTCTTTTTTCTTTTAACAATTCTCTATTCTTTTTCCGTTTCTTTTGTCTTTTCCTGGTTTTTCTAATGTCTATGTGGTTTGTTCTTGAGGGAAGCGTCAATGTTCTCAATGAGCAGCAGGAAGTTAGAACAAGAAAGTAGGAAAAAAGGCGAATTTCATTTTTTCCCTTTCTGTATCATCTCGGGTCTTGTCTCTTTCCTCATTTTCAACTAAGTTCTTACTTTTAGTCCTATCTACTTATAGGTTAGTTATTTCTGACAGGATGGACTTAATACAAAGTTACGTGTGATAGTGAACGAACGCTAAGAAGCTCTTGAACTTACTTTCTTCTGTCTTTTTCACTATAAAGCCTCATTTGTGCGGATTTAGCTTCTCATTTTATAAATAAGTATAATGCGATGTGTGAAGGTATTGTGGTTTCTATTCCTGACGAATAAAGAAGCTTTAAAAATACTTTTTTTCTCGCATCTTAGAATGCCTGCACAATTTTTATCTTGAGACAAAAGTTGTGTATAAGAATGAGTATTCAGCAGATCTAGAAATAGTTTTTCATGAAAAGTCGAAGAATATGACAAAGCTGTCATTTTCCAACGGATTTACTTCTTTCTTACTCTACACAAAGACAATTCTGATGATGAGAGGATAAGAAAAGCTGGAAAAAAGAGCATTTCAAACTGGAAGCAAAGGAATGTGCGATAAAGAAAAAAAAACATGAAGGGATTAATATGTTCCTGTTCTTGACACGGTAGTGGCAGTTTCCCACTCTTTGATAAAAATTCATCTTGACATACGTCAACCAATTGAATGCTATGCATGTGGAAGATAGATAAATTGTCATCTGTATGGATTCTCATGACTTGGTGTGCTCTTTGATGAAAATATTGATTAAGACTTTCTACGTGCATTGTTTTCATGGTGGGGGATGTGATTTGTTCGATCGTTTTGCTTTTCACCCTTCCTCGCTTTAGCACAAAAGCTCTGCAATTAATGTCAGCCAAAAGGAATATGGCACGAAGATTGCATTCTAATGGCTTCTTTTTTACCTTTGAATTACAGGGACAGGATAATACGAGTCAACCTCAGCAACATTAGTCACATGGACTGCAAGGTAAGAACCCTGAACAGTTTAGTTTAATATGTTTTACTGCATTGCGTAAGAAAATTTACACAACAAAACAATTAGGACCACCGTAGCGCAATTTAGGAGATTGTCGTAAAGTTGAGTTTCTTGTGGTATGCGTGAAGCAAACATTTTATTCAATAAAACACTCTCCCCTTGGAGCATCTGTTATTTATTGACAAAACTTAAAACAATAATGCAGCAGAGATAATGTCAATATGCAAAAGAACTAAAATAACTAGGTACTGAAAATTAGGTAACATTTTTATGAACCTGTATGGTATTAAAAATTATATTGGAAACCCTACAAATACCTATGGAGTTGTGAAAGCTTCTCCCTAGAAGTTCTTGTGATGACTTATATAATCTTTCGATTCCACTATGTAAGTAGGCATTATTTTTTATTATGGCATCCATACTTAAGGTCTTCTGATTTATTGATTAGGGAAAATTAATTTCGAAGAACGGTAAGAACCTTGCAATATTAATACTGGAGCACAAATAAAATTAATTAGTTTGGAAGAAATGAATCTATTAAAGTTTCATTTGGCTCCCCTCAAACGGTCTAGAGTATGTTGTTATATAGGTAGTCTAATGTTTTTGTTGTTTTCATAAAACATGCAAAACGGTTCATCGCCTTTCCTTCGTGTAGACCAATATGTAATAAAGCCAGGGCATTTTTGTTGAATGAAGATATAACAGATCCAAAACTTAGCTAGTAATAACTCTCCTTTGTTTCTCAAATTACAGAAAGATGCACTCGTTATGAATCCCACGGGACCAGCAAGCTGTGTTTCAAAAGGAAAATCTGAGGTGAGTCAACTTTTGTTCTTCCTCGCCCATTGTAATTTCTCTGCCTCCGACAATGTACGAGAAGAGAAAAGTCCAAGCTCATTTTGAATCATTCATTCCGTTTTGTTTACTTCCAGGATTTTGACTGTCGCAACCATGTTCGTGTAATTCAATCGGTGGGAGATGGAAGCCGCCTGTACGTGTGTGGCACCAATGCCCACAACCCAAAAGACTGGGTCATTAATGTAAGTTTCAAAAGTTTTATCCATACCGTACCTAACACCAGTTTTATTGTGTAATCGCATTAGGTTTGATTCGTGTGTATTTACCACACTCTATATGCAAACACAACTAGTCCAAAATGTTTTTGTTTGTTTGTATTATTTCAGTAAAAACATTTTTTCGCATAAGATTCAAATTACATTCTGCAATCGATAATGATTATGATGCTTTCATGTAAATAAGTAGAAGTAAAATTTATTTTGGCTTAGCTCATTAGCTAAACATGCGAAGCTCACTGCTTCCGAATATCAACACTAACAAACTTTAGCTTTATTCAGTTTCTATTAAAAGTTATTTTATTATCTAACTAATAGTATGATTTTTAGTTTGACTCAATACTACTGTGTTGTGAATTTGGTTTGTTGGAATCAATACGATCTGTAACTTTCTGCAAAAATGAAACTGGAAAATTTGAAAACATTTCCAATCTTTGTCTCTTTTTGTCCTTGTGCGCTTCTGTGGTTTCTGCTGTGCTGCTGCTGTAACCACTACTCATTCGTAACTGATGCTGCTGTGGGGTATAGATTTCATCTTTTCAAGAAAACGATGTAAGATTTCTTCGATAATTCTTACATTATGTTAAGAGAATATCATGTCTTTGTGTATTCATTAGGTAACACTCGAGAAATACATACATATAGTAGCATACATATTTGTGTTTGTGGTGTCATGTGCATATCTACGCTAACAATACTTTCAGCTCACTTTGTAATTACTCGATAATGTGACGTATATATATAATTCCCCTGAAGTGTGATTCAGTGAATAATGCTCCACAATCGTTCTCGTACATATGAAATCAAAGAACCACGTATATTACTTGCACATACATATATTTCCAATTAAATTAAAGGTTTAACACTGTATTCCAAATATGTATGAAAACGTAGTCTAACTTTCATCAAATTAAACGAGCTAATTTTTATTCCAGTGGAACCTTACCCCGCTCCCCAGACAAACCTTTGTCCCTGGAATCGGAGAAGGAACAGCCCGATGTCCCTATGATCCTAATGACAACTCCACTGCTGTGTGGGTTGAAAATGGAAACCCTGATAATCTACCGGGACTATACAGGTAAGATTAGATTTTGCTCTCAAATGGAAGTATCAAACTTATAAAAAGTACGATAACGCTGACGAATTCAAATTTTCCGCTCTACTTACGTTCAGCGGAAATGAGGTTTTTAGCCTTGAAAAATGTTTTTGCAGGATAAGTAGTGGCTCAATAGTTCTAATCTTATTTAAAATGAGTTTACTTACACACTAACAAAAGTGAATCGAAAGGAAAATGAGTTCCTGTTTAGATTGGCTCAATATTTTAATCATCGTCTTGTATTGTAGGTAAATGTCCTCTGAAATCTGTTTCTTCGTATCATAGAATTTGCCTCTAATGAGAAATCAGATGAACTCTTTGATGGATCTTCAATCAGTAGATTCAATATGAAATACATAATTTCATATTGATGATTGACAAGAGCAGCTTACGTTTCCTTTGATGAATTTTCATTCAAAAATGTAGTTCCTCAATCCTTTTTCAGCCATAAACAGTTTTATTAAGGCTGCTTTACCTCTCACCACTCTAAAGAATATTTAGTTGTAATCTGCGTAGGCAGTTGTTTCATTTGAAATGATGTTTTGCGTTGGCGTGCGTCAAAAGCAACCGCATACCGTCAAGTAAAGCAATTTTCTTCTTACATACCAACGTATTTCCACTCATTCACATATTGCAATCAAATCTTGTGGCCTAAATGGCACTCAACAATGAAATGTGGTACCGGGAATTCTTAATATGTAAAAACGAAGTTAAAAATTCATAAATTCCGTTTCCAAACTCTGACGTACATGTGAGTTTCCGCCTGCCACGTGTAGTACAAAATACAACTCTAACGATAATTGGAAAACAGCGAAAACGGCCACTATTCAAGCTTATTATGATTTTTTTCGTTTCTTTTCAGCGGTACCAATGCAGAGTTTACAAAAGCGGATACTGTGATCTTTCGGACGGATTTATATGATATGAACACACGGGAGAGAAAGTACAACTTCAAACGAACTCTGAAATATGACTCTAAATGGCTAGACAGTAAGTCACTTTAAAATTCACTTCACAATTTACTTCTAATAAGCAAATATATTTGCATCACGGCACGTGTAGGTGTGGAATGGAGGAAATTCGGTGGATAATGAATAATACATGTACTCTTAATCATTATGAATATCAAGTTGCAATGCAATACTTGCGATTTCATGTGAACATAGTTTCTTTTCTATGATGAATTCATATAGCTTAAAACTTCTATGAAGAGATATAAACGATAAATTAAAATGTTTCTCATTTAGAACCAAATTTCGTTGGATCTTATGACATCGGTGAATACGTATACTTCTTCTTCCGGGAGCCTGCAGTAGAGTATATGAACTGTGGGAAGAATATCTACTCCCGTGTTGCCCGAGTTTGCAAACGAGATACCGGTGGGAAGAATATTCTTGTGAACAACTGGGCCACTTACTTGAAAGCTCGACTGAATTGTTCCATTCCAGGCGACTATCCATTTTACTTTAACGAGATCCGTAAGTGGCACTTAGCATATTACTCACCTTTAAAATATGGAGAAATAAATAGACCAAGTTGTTCCCTAGATTTTCTTGAACCCTTTCCCTAAAGATAGCAATTAATCATTGTGACACTTTTATTCTCCTGGTTTTCCGTACAGAGTCTATTTACAGAGTGCCCGGAGATGACAGTCGATTTTATGCAATTTTCACAACCGTCGGCTCTGGATTCCATGGCTCTGCAGTATGTGTTTTCACCCTGGATGCGATCCAAGATGCTTTCAGAGGAAAGTTCAAGGAACAAGCTACGTCGAGTTCGGCTTGGCTTCCAGTCCTCTCTTCCAAAGTTCCAGAACCCCGACCAGGAGAATGTGTAAATGACACACAAACTCTTCCAGGTAAGATCCTTGTTTTTGGAGATATGTACAAAATGCGAATAAAAGAATGTGCGCAAAGGCACTCGTTTGTGCTCTTTCGAATTATTGATAAAGCTACATGATTGATATTTTGTCCCTTTGTATTGATTCCAGACAATGTACTCAACTTTATCCGTTCTCATCCTCTCATGGACGAGGCTGTGTCCCATGATACCGGCAAACCAATTTTCTTCATGCAAGATTTAACTTTTACTCATCTCGTGGTGGAGAAGGTACCGATTCCATTGGCTAGGCAAACCGGAGATTCGGATTCATATGCGGTGTATTTTGTCGGAAGTCGTAAGTTTAGGAAACATTTAGATCGAAAGTAGATTGGACTAAACTTGTCTTGAAATTGATAATCGTTTGCTTGTATTACAGATGAAGGGAAAATCTACAAGATAGTACAATGGCGGGATGAGGAAGGAGAGAGTAGGTCAGAATTAGTAGACGTTTTGGAAGGCACATATCCAGAGCCAATACGGGCGATGGAGATCTCCCCATCCGTAAGTTTGCCAATATGCATGTTAGTTGGTAAATGTATTAAGCAAGAGTACTCTTTTTTGCTAATAATGAACTTTCTATTTTTTCAAAATAGTTTAAGTCAATATACGTTGGATCTGACTTTCGTGTCAGGCAAATTGGGGTAAACCCTTGCCGCGCAAGATACGACAACTGCGTCCGTTGCGTCCGTGACCCATACTGTGGTTGGGACACCAAGGAGGGCATATGTAAACCGTACGCCCCTGGGTAAGTAGAAGTGCTCAAGTGCATGAGACTCTACAATTTTACTTTGATGTATTTTTAATGAGGTACAGAGCTTTTCACTTAAGCTGACTTTTCTTTCCTCCCACACAGACTTCTTCAAAGTGTTGGAGGCAACGGAGCCGTTTGTAATTGCCGGCGGTGCTCGCAGCAAAAGCGGGTTGTAGCAAATTGGGGCCAGAGCTTACATTTACAGTGTTCCGTATCCTTGCCAGGTCACACTTCATCCTCTTTTGTTTCGCAGCCATACAAATGGTATCACATACCTACGCCAAGTCAAAATAATCCAAATAATCAACCACAAGCAATTAAGTACAGGTACGGTACCATTTTCTCAAGACAAGCCGAACAGCCTTAGAATGAAACATCCTATTATTATGCGCATACCAATAATAATCCTATTAGATGAACGGGTGTAATTAATAGTCTTGTGGGTTTCTTGTGTACACAGTTCGGAGAAACATGTCCTTACCGCTGACAGGGGCTTGATAATCCTAAGTGTTAGTGAGACTGATGCTGGACAGTGGCAGCTACGTTTCGAAGAAAAAGACATCTCCCTCACGTTATGTTCTTATAACGTTACAGTAGAAATACAAAAGTGCTCGGCACCAACCCAAGCGTCAGACTTCCAGAAAGTATACGCCGAATGGTGTCATGAATTTCAAAAATACAAGCAAGCCATGCAAACATGGCAGAGGAGGCAGGAGGTAAACGCACATAATTTATGAAATATTAATGAGCAAACTCAACTGTGTGCTGTAATGATTCCCTTCTAATCTTTTCAAGCCTTAATGCTAAAATTATTCATTGTATGTTTCAGCAATGTGGTAAGAAGAGTGTAGGTGACCTGAGTTCCAGCCAACACAGTCATCCGAATGAAATATTCCAGTCCAACCTTCCGTACGGCTGATCAGCTTTCGAGATTTAGTTACTTTGCAATTACTACTAAATTATTATATTTGTATTGGGTACGTGAAACCAATGTCTATATATCCCTGTAAAATATATTATGTAAATACATTACATTGTCTGATAAACAGAGTTGTTATTATAAGCTAGAAAGACAGGATGAACTTAAATAATTTCGTTGTGTATGAAAAGAAATCACTATAGTCAATAGTCAACGCAAACGAACTTTTTATACTTCCTATTGAATATTATGTGTTAATAATAGTGTATAAAAATGTAAGATCATCTTATTTATGTTAAAGGTATTCCTAAAGGTACAGATAAGCACAGTGCCTATTTTTAATCGCCGCAACAATTTAGATATAAAAACTGCTATTTGACGTACACTTGACCACATCGCATAAGATTTTAAGTATTAAAAAGTTAAGGCGTCAAGAATGTTTACGGCTCTCAAAATTAAACTCATCATCGAAAATATAATATCTGGCCAGACTAAGAAATCAATTTTTTTCCCTAAGTTCTCACTATATGAGTAAACGGTTAACGCGCGTTCTGTTGATGGCAAATAGAACGAAATAAAGTACAATAAAGTCGTAAATGCTAACGGTTAAGTGTATCGAGAGCGTTTTATGTTAGAAGTCTGTCTACGTTCCAAAAAGAAAATGATTTTCGAAGCCTTCCTTCACTTTCTACTTAAAATAATAACAATCTTTCGATCATAACTTTCAAACATGAATAAATTTTAAGTTTCGAAAAACAGAAAGCAAAACACTTTCGGCTATCACAGCTTACTCTACAACTTATGCAATACTTGAATTGAAAATATGCAGGTACTAAATACGTGTATCGTCGTTGTTTCAAAACTTGCTTGAGTATTTCGACTTCAACGGTTAGGCTGAATTTCACTTTCTTCTAACTTAAAATTTAAGAAACGATTAAAAAAGACGTGTACGCTGTATGGTGCAGAGACATTTGTTATCGAACAGCAAACAGGAAATCATAATCTATTGCAAATATTAAATTAAGTGTTTCACGCAAGCTTGTTTTAGTCAGCATCACTAATGCTTACTCTTTTCTCATTTGTGTCCAAATTGACAGTCATTGAGAACTCTTTAAATTCCAAAAAAAGAACTTTTTCTTAATTCATTTAGAAATCTTGGAAGCGATATACTCAACAGTATAATTTTAGTAACCTCTTCTGGTGTTTCAAATGTTCAACTTCAACTGACACTCGTCATTCATGAAAATATACTCAGAGACAAAATAAAAACGGAATTTTGTGGTATTATGCAGATAGTTAACTATTTTTAGTACCGCGCATCACAAGTCAGCTAAAAATAAAGCTTGTATCTAAAACACCAGTGAAAAAAATATTAAATTAAGCCATGCTCTAATCCTAATTAGAAATCTAGCTTACTAAAATGTATGTCAACTTTTTAATGATAAAAATACAGATGAAGAAATCTGACTTTTTAAAAAGCGTATAATTTATAACCTTCTCGCTACTCCCGTCAACCCCCACATGTGTATAGCCAATGTCTTGCAATAATACCTGAAACAAATAAAAAAAACTTGCGATTACTACGTATGTTTTTGTTAGCATGTTTTGTATGATAATTGTTCAATTATTCAGCATGAACACATCAACACATTGTTTACTCATTCATTGAACAAAGCAACAATATTTTTATGAAACTTAATAACCTTCAATTAGTACTTTAAATGCCAAACTAATGTCTTGTACTATTACTGTACTACCTGTGGACGTAACAAATTCCTATGCAATTTTCAAACTGACCAAAACAACTCAGAGTTCAGTTGGAACTCAAATTCGTCTTGAAAGCTAGCATATTGTTATACGAGAATTGTTATGAATACATGAAAAGCAATGGGAAAGATTGGGTCTAATTCGATACTCTCTGACTCAATATTATTTTTTTCATGTGACCTTGCTTTCGATCCAACGGGGATATAAGTACACAGGTACATGCTACATTTTATGCTTAATACGTCCTAGAATTATGTCAATCGATGCTTTTCGGTCCTTTTGGTCCATGATCATATATGTTTCCAAAGTTCAAATTTAAGCTGCTGTTGTTAGAAAAGTTGTCTTAAACAGAAAATATTATGCAAATCCGATGCTACTCACAAACTAGTTATTTCAAGATTTCAAAGTGTCATGCAAAACAGTAAAAATACTTCTTCAAAAGTTATCTTTATAAAGTTACAAACGCGGACTTTTATAAGTGACCAACGTTTCTGGGAATAGTATTCCTTGTCAGACTGAATGATGAGAAAATTATCCTGGTTCGATAACTGATATCATGCGGATGCTCATTTGAAGGAAGATAATATCTTTTACGACGGAGCATTTTGCATACCAAACCAAGAACTTCCCCAATGTCAATGACTAAAATTCAAGGTACTTAAAGATTTTAGTCTAATGATCTTCTTCTAGTTTCCCCAAGCAAGCACATTGCTTGGCCAAACCTCTACTCATACTGTTCATTCAAATTCAATACACAAGAACACCTCCACGAAGATCGAACGAAACAATTATGTAGATTAAGGGAACTGTATTGAAATTGTGAGTGCGACAGTATTTGCGAACAACATTCTAGATTGCGCTTGGTCTTCGCAAGTGCAACTTCCTCATCCGTTTGTTTGTGTAGAGTTTACAGCATCACGTTTTGCTTTAATGGTACATGTTTTAACATTTAATCATAATATTGTTTGATACATCAGCTTTAAATAGTGTGTTAGGCTACGCTTGATTTGCGACTATATTGGAAAATATCGCCTGTCAGTGGAATCACCAGTCATGGACAGAGACAAATCAAAGGTATGTATCAATTATGGGAAATGTTGCCTATTAGTAGAATATTCTTCAAATATGTTTCAAAATCACATATGTCTAGCCGAAATAGCTTTTATTGGAGAAAAATAGTTAATATTATAAAGTGCGTACAGCCGTACAGGGTCAATCTGTTTCTTTTATGCTACGACACTTCCCGTATCTACCACAATCTATAATAGTTGTTGTTTCTTTACGTACTGTTTTGGCAATGACATTCGTTGCATTGGTTGAAGTATTCAACCGGCTCCACGTCATCATGAAACAGCGAAAAGAATAAAGTATGAATAAAGTGTAAACAATTTTGGAAAAAAGACGTTTTTATTAAGGGTTAAGAGTTAGATATCATTATCATAAGAATAATAGCTTGGCACAATAGATTTTATTCACACTTCTTTTTGGGTCCCTCTTCTTTAGCGTTTGTTTTCTCGCGATACAGACACCTGGTTTCTTCTTAGTCTTCCGATAGCTATAGGTTCTGAATTACTTTTTGTGATCAATTCATATTTAAATGGACTGATTTGTTATGCATTTTCCCCAAAACATCGATGAGTGTATTAGGTTGATTACGAAATGTACAGATAGAGCTATACTCAGTTCACACTTTGAGCTATTACCATAGGTAGAAGTAGTGCTCCATATGAAGAATGGCAAAGGTGATCAAGCAATTATGCCCTATATCTAAAATCTGCTATTGTGACTGATAAAAATGGAAGATGTTAGTTTTTGCTCAAGTAAGAGCAGAATTTTTTTCGGGTTATCTTCCGTAAATGACGTGATAATATGCGCGTGATAATTAGTTCATTCACAACATGTACAGCTTAATACGTGCCTACGCTATTACAAAACTATGATTATACATCCTTTTCAACCAGCGAACTTTTAGTATTATAATTTTAATAGTATTATAATGACATTATATTTACGGCTTATGACCATATAAGATTTTTAAACCGAAAATATATCTGGATTAGTCTGCTTTCACGGTACACCCACATTATCATCACATTAAAAAGCAGCAGTCACGTTCATGGGAATCCTGAACTAAAGTAGTTTTGACTTTTTGTTTCGCTAATCTGCCTGGTATTTTGTAGTTTAGTTAACTTTTTAACACATTTACTCAAGTTATTTTATCACTTTAAACAACGTAATACGACAATTTTTATTCTGCTAATTACATGACTTGATTGTTCACTAAATGTGTGAGGCTTCAAACAAAGAGACGAACAAAGTGTGGTAGCGAAAATTATACGAAACAAATGTGATCGGGGAATCTATTAAAAACGGTTGTCTTTAAGGTTTCCCATTATCTTTTTATCAGATGAGTAGTGGTCCTGGAGGTGATGATACCGACGCGAATTCTCCGAGTACGTACAGATTTCGTGTAAATCGAATTAACTCAGTGGTTGCTGGACATCACAAGGTTGCACCTAATCCCGTGCAAACGATTAGGGAAGAGGAAAACGATGAAAGTAGTGCTTACGTAACTGCATATCCGTTGGAAACGATTCCAGACTCACCAGACTCATCACCCGGGGAAAACAGTGATTTGTGTGATAGTAGTGCTCCCGGTGCTAATCGTGGTCGTACTGAGAGATTCAATTCCAAAATCAATCTGATAGGTCGAGTGGCACCAGCCCGGAGACCGAGCGGCACGCCAATGTCGAATATAGGGAATAATACAGGCCCGCCGCCTGTAGTAAGAAAATTTTCACTTGCTGGTATTTTAGGAAGACGAAAAAGCTCTAACTTACCCGATCTTGAGGATTTCGCGCAATACAATTCTACAGTCGGTGCTTATGGGAAGAGCCTTAATAGGTATACAAATGATGCCCTACCGAAATTGGAAAACTATAGGAATTTCACGTCCTTCCAGGCCCAACAGCGGCCAACGATTGACGAACTTCATGAGCAAAGATTTCGGAGCCCTACTAAGGTTGGTTAAGACATTTGAAAAAGTAGTTTCTTGCCTATTCTACATAATTATTTCATAAGAGGAAGTCTTTTGAGATCAGTCTGAACAAAGTCAAAAGGAAGATGGGAAGGACAGTATACATAATCATATTCAAGTTAACAAAGTCCCCATCTTATTCGCGTGCTTTTTCTTGGCACCCTGTGCCGTCTGTAGGCAGGAGATGGAACTGACGCGGAGGAACAAAAAGCCAGCTCTGTGAAATTCGGATGGATAGAAGGCTGCTTGGTGAGATGTCTCCTAAATATTTGGGGAGTCATGCTGTTTCTCCGACTGTCATGGATGGTTGCTCACGCTGGCATTGGTAAGTCCAGACAATTCTGAGGAAACCAGGCAATGAAAAATGCATTAATAGTCCCAATCGGGCAAAAATGGCATAATATGAAATAAACATGAAACTAGTGTCGCGGCATCATTTATCATCTCCAACTTTTACCATTTATTTCCATTCATAATGGTTTCACAAAGGTTTGATTATGACGAATCTGAGATTAAACGAACCATATATATTAGTGACGAAGTCTATTGTGTGTTCTTTCCCAACAGTTCATGCTTTAATAATCATTGCGATTTCAACCGTTGTAACTACCATCACTACATTGTCAATGTCGGCAGTCAGTACTAATGGAGAAATCAAAGGAGGTAACGTACCAAATTACAAGCCTCATGGCTGCACACCATTTGATGTAAAAAGCTAAAAATGAAGTGCGTGACGAGATTGGCATTAAAAATCATACGCTGTTATATGGTATCACAGTCCGAATGCAAAATATTGTATCTCCTATCTCGTTTGATCATTTTACAGGTGGAATATACTATATGATCTCGAGGTCCCTTGGACCGGAATGGGGAGGTGCGATTGGAGTCGTTTTTAGCTTTGCGAATGCTGGGATGGCAGCTTTAAATACGGTGGGATTTTCCGAATCTGTAATCTCGCTCCTTACAACTAACGGATTGCAAATTGTTGATGGAGGCAAAAATGACAACAGAATTATTAGCTGCATCGCCATTGTCGTTCTCCAGTCTATCATAGTTATTGGGATGGAATGGGAAGCAAAGGTAATAATTCAAGTGTAATTTCTCAGTTCATGAATCTGTTCAAGTCAGTTTGCATGATATAGTTCAGAAACGGAATTAGTCGTACTGGGTTATTTAAATAATTGATTATATGCATATTGTTCATTTCACGTATGTGTTCGTGTTGAATATTGCCGTTAGTTGACGATTATATGGTGTACACTTTCGTATATGCGTAATGCTAGTCATGACAAAATTTTAGACTCCGGAGCATGATAATAATGGTCTGCGCGGTCATACTTCATATTTGGGTAGAACTGATTCGTATGATGCATAGTCTTTTTCCACATTAATCGATTTTAATTGTAACTGTTCATGACATGCTGCATAAAAACTATATGCATGCTAGATTTTTTCTTTACAATGGTACATATATGTTGTAGCTGTTTAGTAATCTAGTATTATATTAGATAAAACGGATTCTAGTTTCTGAGAAACGCACTGAGCTAGCTTCGCCTGTCTCGTAATTACCTAGATCCGTTATGAAGCTGTTCTAGTGCTTCATTGGAAATGAAAGCAATGGTTCACCCATTTCGTCTCCTCGTATTACAAAAGGAAATTAAAGGTAATCATACCTGTTTGTACGTTTACCCTTCATAGATGCATTTAATAACAGATGGTTAGGCATTAGGTATTCTCAATCCAGAAATGTTTTTGCTTTCCCTTCTAGCCTTACAAAGCACGTTGGTAAATAGAGATTGAAGGGAAAGCAGACATGTGCATGAGTAGATATATAATTATTGGCGCACACGTGAGCTCGGATCGTGTTGATAATACAAGCAAGCTGTACGGATATTCCACACAAAAGTGTTGCTAACGACGAGTCTGCCAAGCCAGAGGCAGCTTCTTTGTTCGTTTCCTTCGAATTAGAAATGTTAATCTTTATGTATTTCGAGAGTGTATTGAATTGAGAATGAAAGCCTATTTTGAGTGGAACAGAGGTGTGTCGAATGTTTGCAGTTAGTACGCCTTTTTCTAATCTCCGTCTCTGGGGATAACAAAAACATCACAAAAATCCCTTTACATTCATTACACTTGTTGTAGCCAAGCTTATAAGCTAATTGAAAAGAAAACCTGTGGATTAGCAATTTTGCAAATGGAAATCATAAAAGCGCTCACTATTACGTTGCAGATAAAAGTAATGAACATTTCCTGCCAACACGATGCGTTTTACGAGCTACAGCATTGGCCAATGAATATGCGAAAACCTTTTTAAGCATATATGAATTAGACGGAAAAGGAAAAAGGTTAATGGTTTTAGGCTTTGGAAAGACCAATTGTCATTCGGAGAAATACTGAGCAAACTCTTGTTCAAATCACCAGTAGAGTTTTCACATGTCCGAGAACATAATTTGGCAATTTTCCTGTAACGATATCTTGATATTCACAACTTGTGTCCAGTTTTATGTTCCCTTTGTTTTCATTATTCACACTTGCCACAAAAACGTTAGTATTGAGTTTACCACTGATGCTCGCCAAGTGACCAGGAGAGATTTGGGTCTTTTCCAAACGAGAGTCAGAGGAAGGTTGCAATCGTAGAACAAGCAAAATCCATTGAAGACGAGCGTTTGCTTGTGTTTTCATTATTACAAACAGGCATTTCACTGGAATATTCAAATAATACTGTAATAGTGTGACATACATTCTGTTATATATGGGTTGATGCACGTGTACACCTGACCACAAATGTGAATTTTATGTGTTTCCTTAGGCAAATCATATTTGTATGCCAACTGGCCGGACGTAATTTAGTACAAACGGTTCAAAAACGTTTATAGAGAGGAAAACTGAGGTTGATTGCAAACACATGTAGATAACAATTACGCTGTTTATATTTTCAAGTAAAATCACGTGGATTCATAATCGTGTACAGGTGCACAGGGGTTGAATTTAACACAAGGGAAACACTTTCAAATCATGGCCTTGACAGATAATTCGAGGATTAGCGCGAAGTCACAAATATTACCATATTTTTATGTTTGCAAATCTTTTCAGGCGCAAGTGGGACTTTTGATTATTCTACTTGTGGCAATGGCAGACTTCCTTATTGGGGCTTTCATCGGACCACAAAATGATGTTTCATTTGTACAAGGCTGGATAGGTTTAAATGGTAAATTTCAGGAGTTTTCATGTTCACGAATCTGACGTTGAGGATTTGTCAAGTGGCCTCAAGAAAACGGAAGAATGTATGTTTATATATCGCAACTCTTATTTTATTTCAGGGACTCTACTCATGGAAAACTTGGGGCCAGATTACCGAGTTAGCGAAGGAGTTCAACAAGATTTTTTCTCGATATTCTCGATTTTCTTTCCCGCAGTGGCAGGGATCCAGGCTGGAGCAAGCATCTCGGGAGACTTAAAAGTAATCTTTGTTCATACAAGAATCCATTCATGAAGACTTATTCAGTAGGCATCAAGTATTGAGAGACAGCGAAACATGTGCAAGAGCAGACTTGTATGTTTCACGGAGAAATTGAGTTGCCTTACCTGCTCATATATTATATACATAGTTCAAGAAAAAAGAGGAAAACAACTCGATTTATGTGGAAAATGAATACGTGGGAGATTCATAGAATAATGCGTTGATAGCCAAATAGTACA
Source organism: Akabosia matsudoensis (assembly GCA_019593645.1). Taxonomy (NCBI): domain Eukaryota; kingdom Metazoa; phylum Arthropoda; class Collembola; order Entomobryomorpha; family Paronellidae; genus Akabosia; species Akabosia matsudoensis. The sequence goes on along the minus strand of VICI01001027.1, from coordinate 9,299 downwards.
AGAATTCTCGGGTTTCTAGTGCATTAACTGGTTTTTTCCTTTGCTCTGATATTTTTTTCTCTTTTCAATCTGCTATGTTTTATCTATTCTATCTCAAATGGTTTGCGTGTCTATCTTCAGGACCCAGGAGAAGCGATACCCAAGGGAACATTACTGGCCATTTTTTTAACATCTGGATCATATGCCCTGTTTGCCATTCTTGCCGGTGCAGGCACTCTTCGAGAAGCGACAGGAAACGTAACAGAAATGGATGACTGGTCATTTGCCAACTGTACAGGGAAAGATTGTAAATGGGGTTTGTACAATGATTATCAGGTATGATAGTTTCGTTGCATGCATTCACTTACCTTCATAAATTTTTTTTGTCGGAAAGAAGTCAAACACAAGAATAGATTTAAAAAAATCAAAGACTTAGAAACATTTGTAGGTTGGTCACGATTTTACGTGCTTGATAAAACGTTTCCTCAACTGTTACAACATCCCCCTTCAACCCATTACATAACATAACATATAAAAGGGAACCTCTCCATAGACATCACATAAGCTTTCCTATGTAACAAGACGGTATTTTCACGTAACTCTGACCTGAAAATTTTCACATTTTAGGGCAACATGAAAACCTTTCTACAAAATATCTGAAACACTTGGAGGGTGTTCTGCTTTCCAAGAAAAAGATCAGCGTTTCAGTTCTCATGTCATCCATCCATACTTAAAGTAAATTGAAACCTGATAGAAATGATGCTACTTTTCTTTTAAAAAATTTAGGTTATGGGATTAATGTCTGCATTTGGACCCATTATCTACGCTGGATGTTTTGCAGCTACTCTTTCATCTGCCCTCTCGTGCCTGGTTTCTGGTCCAAAAACGTTTCAAGCCTTGTGCAAAGACAAAGTGTACCCATATCTGTCCAAATGCGGAGTTGGCTATGGAAAAGCAGATGACCCTTATTGGTCCTATGCAATTGGTTTCGTCATCGCCCTAATATTCATCCTCATAGGTATGTTTGACATTGCTATTCTGATGCCTGAGAGGTTACACTTTACATTTCCTCCCACACATAGTTTATCGCCCTTTTAATCAATGTATGTTTCAATGAAATGAAACAATACTTTTACGTGTTCGTGTGTCGAAAGCCCATTCAAACTTATCTCCACATTTTACCTCCTTTTAGCTAGAAATTTCGTAAACCAATTCATTCATTTCAATTTTATAAGTGCTACATAAATATTGATGATGTAGCATGCATGAGTGCAATAACAATTTATAAAATGTCCACATGTTGGTAGAACTTATGTATAGGAAACGAAGTGACTACACAGAAAGCTTTACGATAAGGCTAAATCATTGGTTCAAGAAATCACATTTTGGCTCATTATTGTATTATGCTCAACTATTCCCGCTATTCCAAATTTTTTTCACAAGAAGATATGTTGTTCCAGTGGGAGGCAATATTTTGAAAACATAATGCCTAATGTAATGTGAGCACTAAGAAGCGTTTGAACATGGGGTATCCATACTGCTAGCCTTGCTTAACAAAACTACTGTGAGTTAATTTTTGCCGCTGATGTTAAATCCAGAAATAAGTTAGAAGAAGAGAATATAGGATACTGTTTTCATTAGTCGCTTCGCTTCTCTATTTTACCTGCTTTCGGCTCCAAAACGACATTAAAGCATTTGTTTCTGTGACACGATTAGGGAAAATGCATTACTCCATCGACAGTCCTGAAAAACTTGTGTTGCCCTTAAAACGGAAGCCGAAGCTCTTACCAGTTCGAGAACGATATTCCATGTTGTTTTAACTTACGTGCATTATCTCTCCCTTTGCATTTTATTTTGTGATTACGTCAAGCGGTAGAACATTTATAGGACTTAGAGGACTACGCTTTATTGGCGAACTCGCGGAAGATGGTAGCAATAAAAACACAATAGCCAGGCTTCCCAATATTTCAAGATGAATATCTATACCTGACATGCACCACATTCGTTTTACAATCGGACTAGCTATTTAACAAAACTGGTAGAAGGGAGTTTTAAAAAAATGCAAACGATCTAACAGAACATCTAATGGACAACTATTGTAACTATTTAGGGTGAAAGAGAAAGTACAGGCTACAGCATTAGTGTCAGGAATGCTCTGAAATATTGTAAACTGTCGAATTCCACGTAACTATTCCAGTTTTATCACAGTTTCATTTTCGTTCCATTTTGCATGTACTTCAAAATATGAGCCCGAGTTGAACAAAAATGGAATGATATCAAAAACATGTAAAGTTCAACAACTGCATAAAAGTTGGAATTCGTTATAATGTTCTTTATGTTGTTGGGAGCATAATATACTATATAGTCTAAAAAAGCCGGGGTTATATCCTATGAAAATGAAGTTGCCCTGAATCACAACCATGAAAGTCTAAATTGAATGTTGTGTTTCAAACGGAATCTTTCATTTATTTACATTCGTTTTCTAAACTCCATTGGATGCGTGAACAACTATGTTTTCCTATAACTTTCTCTACAACTACCCGGAACAAACCTAATCTTCAGCCGATCTCAATGCTATTGCGCCACTTATATCGAACTTTTTCATGGCTACCTATGCCCTCCTGAATTTTTGTACCTTCCATGCTGCCCTGGTTAAACCTCTCGGATGGAGACCTACCTTTAAGGTAACCGAAAAACCTTTATGCTTTAAAGGAAATGCTCTCATACTAGTTGGCTTTATTAGAGTAGTTTTAAAATAGAGCTTTAAGTTTTAAAACTCGTTAATCGTAAAAATGTTTGAGTTCTAATGATTACCAAGTACGTGACTTGTTAGGAACTTTGCAATACAATCAAAAAGTGTACGTTTGAAAAAATAGAAGAAAGCAGAGCTGAAAAACTTTACCTTGCACAATGAAAACTTTGTAAAGCATACTAACTGGTTTCACTTTTTGTCTTTTTCTATGCATTTACAGTACTACAACACATGGTTGAGTCTAATTGGAGCAATTTTATGCGTCATTGTCATGTTTTTAATGAGCTGGGTAACTGCTCTTGTCTCATTTGGATGCGTGCTTGCGCTTTTTGCTGGAGTTATCTACAGGAAACCAGGTTAGTTTGCCAGTTTTTAGGAACTGAGGATATGAGTTTTGAAAAGCAAAAAATGAGTAGCTGTTGTTAGAAGAGCAGAAAGTTTTGTTAATAGGACAATTGAGTTGTCTTGTTATAAGCCACAAAGTGTCATTTTCTCGTTCCTTGTATTATTGATGGATAATTTTAATTTTATATTTTTAAGAAACTTTATTTTGAAAGTGCATATATTTTTTACTCGCCATGAATAGATCTCAACTGGGGAACTTCGACACAAGCACAAACTTATACGGATGCTTTGACTGCATTGGAAAAGCTGGCAGTTACAAAGGAACATGTGAAAAATTATCGTCCACAAATATTATGTCTTACGGGTAAGTTGTTGTTCGCGACTATTCGTAATATAGATCAGGGAATTAATCATGTTTTGTAAGGTATGGTCATTTTTACTATATGGAAAGTTCGGGGAAATTGTTGTAATACCCGGATGTGGAAAAATCCAATCACGTACTAGACCCCGCCTACACTACCCCGATTTGGTCTATAAAATATTTTCTATTTTGCTCGATGCTTTCAGTTTTGATTATCTTTACGCTCTCACAACATTGAAGCGTTTTCATCAATAACGAATCATTTCCGTTGATCTATTTATTGTTTCATGCAGGAGCACCGTCCCATCGACCAGCACTGGTGGACTTTGCTTATTTGCTAACAAAGAAGCATTCTCTGTTAATGTGTGGACACATCAAGAAAGAACGCCAGGCCCCTCGAGCCCGAAAGGTTATAATTCAAAGTGGAAACGAGTGGCTTCAGCTTCGCAAAGTGAAAGCTTTCTACGTAATGGTGGACAATTGTACCTTTGATGAAGGAGCACAAGCACTCATTCAAGCTACGGGAATTGGAAAACTTGCTCCAAATATTATACTCATGGGATACAAAGAAAATTGGCAGACTTGTCCACGGGAAGACGTCCAAGAATACTTTACCGTTTTACAGTTAGTGCATTATTTATTATGACTTTTTTATGCTTTATTTCTCGAATACATACATGTGTACGGCCTTTCACGGTTGCGATCTACTCTCAAGAGATAAATCATGCTTCTCCAAAGTTAGAAGAAAAACGGATGAATTCTTGTAAAATCATCAGTCGGTATAATCGCATGAATTATATTTGAACATTGATCTTAAAAGGTGAAAGTGAAATATATATTTTTCATTGTGGAGGCTTGCTAAAGGCAAAGTGCGAATGCGATATTAAAAATATTTCTGCACTTATGCACACATAGGTGTGCCCTGAAAAAATATTCTTACATTACGATCGATTGTGGTATCATTTTATTATTGAACAAGGTTGTACATACATACCACTTGTAGTAATGTATGTACAACCTTATTCGATGTCATGTTATCAGTACTTTTTTTGTCAAAAAGAATTTTCCAGACAAAATATGTCAAGATGACGTCAGATGCCTTTTACTCTTGCCGGAATGGATATTATAAAGAAAGCTTTGTTTTGCAATTTCAGTGAAGCTTTGGACAATTACATGGGAATCGCCATTCTAAGAATGAAAGATGGTTTGGATAATAGTCACTTGTTAGCTGGCTCAATGATAGCAGATAATACTGAAATTCCAAATGGAAAACCTATGTCAAAGGTTCGCTCAACCTCAAGTCTAGGTTATGAAAACAGCCAAGAAGTAGACTTTGATCCTGATGTGGTGGCAGAAATCAGAACACCCCAACATCAACGACGAGAGTACATTGAGAATGAAGGCAACTTGCGGTCGGGAGGAAACCGAAATGATGCCTTTGATGATTCAATGGGGATTTGCAGGTATAAAATTAAACGATTACTATTATGAAGTACTTGGGAAAAACTATCTCGCGAAATTCGAATAAGTTAACGCAAAATTCAGTATGTTATTGTCTTATAGTCTTGTCGTGGGAATAATTACGTAGGGGATGTACTAAACTTAAACTAATACTTTCCTCTCGACATAGGTATGCGCTTGGCTACAAACGTATAGAAGGAACAAGGTAGCTTTTATACATATGTCAAACAAGCAGGTCTTAGAAAAACGCCTTTTGTGTACATGACGCGAACCCAGTTCAGTGGAAATGAAGAAAAGAGTTCAACAAAAGTATCGTCACGCCAGAATGAATACTTAACAGTTAGAAAGGACAAAAAAATATGTAAAGAAAGGTTTCTACTTTCAAACTCAGAGTGTTCTGCAATTACATATCATTTGATAAATTAACACATTGTCATGAACGGTAGTTGCTCCAGGCTTTTTCAATAATTCATTTGCGTAAGCACGTTCTTCGAACTGCGTGTTCTTCTTAACAAAAGTGGTGCAAAAAGGAAGGAAGCAAGGGAAAGCGAATTCCTTATGATAACTCTTTATTACGATTACGTGTATGATTTACAGCCTCTCTGAAAATTTTAATATTCTTCTCACTGTTTCGGCACTGTTTCTTTTACACAGAAAAACTTCTATTATCATTTTGACTGTTTCATCAAAATTGATCGATGCCTATCGTTGAGAAAGAGCGCGATAAACTTAAACCATATACCTATTACTATTCCTAGGGTATTTTACTTAGGATTTAGGAGTTCCATGTATTTTCATAATTTTTATCCCTAAACTTCAATTCCCGTTTTTGTTTATGTTGTAGAGGCTCAGATGGACCGGATAATCCACAAGATGTTGCCCCTAGCCTCTCCTTTTTTAATGAAAAACAGGAGCAAGGAAATATTGATGTATGGTGGCTCTATGATGATGGAGGTAAGGTTTTAGCTACGTTTTTACAAGGGAATCGGCTTAGCAAAATTCCACCTTACATTACTCCCACTCATCGACTTCAATGATGTCACTATGAATAGTCCTAAAAACCATTGCGTTAATCTTGTATACAAGGAATTACTTCGATTTGAAACTGCTAACGGAGTGTCTTGCTTTAACAGAATGACGATATTGAAAGTAAGCAGCCATAAAACTAATGAAGTATGTTTCATATCTGGCAAACCCCAAAACATCAACGTTAATAATAGTGAAGGCCCGTAGTATAAAGAAACTACACAGTTAGTGAAGCCCATGTTTGGGGTGAAACGACTCCGGGGGCTTGCTCAAATTCCTTAAATTTAACTTAACTTTTTAATAATGCTTCCTATTTTTGCGAATTCCAGAATTTGATTGACAATCCTTGTGGAATAACATAACTTAAATTTGAAAAGATGCTTCTGTTGAGTTGTATTTAACCGGTTTCCTTCGCAGAAAAAAGGAAGCGCCCTCGTGGGAATATCTCATTAGACGAAAATCAAGCCAAGCTTAGTTTATAATACGGCAAAAAGCCTTTCTCAGGAAATCATCTCATTTTGCATAAAAACATATTTCTCATCTTCCTATATGTCAAACAGAATAATTCAGCAGCTTAGCACATCATTTTGACAAATCCCATAAACCATCGATAAGACACAATATACAAAAATGAGCATACACGACATTTTGCTTTAAGTTTATACTTATCGTGCGATCAAATTTTGAAATGAAGCTGACTGTGGCCCCCTAGATTCACTTTATGGGTTTTACTGAATTATGGAACGTCATGTAACATCGCTGGAAAGCTCCTACTTGAAATTTTGTTTCCCTCTTATGGTTATTCATGGACAGCAAAAGAAATTCAAATGTGTTTTCGTTGTATACTCCAAACTCACAACTAAACATCGTAGATTGTGTTGCTCGAGGGTGGGGGTATGAACAAACCTTTCTCCAAGTATGAACTGAATAGAGTTGATAAACCGAATCAATTGTGTCAAGATGTAAAAACTGTATTAAAAGGCTTATAAAAAGGATAATGCTAGGAAAATTGCTTGATTCGGAACATGGTTTGTGGCATGACTCATCAATGGGAAATGGGTACGTAGAAATCGAAACGTACAAAGTGTACCACAAGTGCAGTGTTTCGTTGGGATTGCCTCTTCTTTCTTCAAGTTCTCATACAGTTCAATCTTTCCTCTAAGATGGAAACCTCAAAATCTATTCGTATTCCCCACAATGGTGCTTGTTTTGCTTGTAAAGGGAAGCGAGGGACTTAGTAGATTAATATTAAAATTCAAACAATTTATAGAGCGTGTAGCAATTCCGAGTGGAATGGGGAAAAAACTCGTGAGCATAAAAGAAAGCTGGTTAGGTAAAAGAAAGGGCATCACTCCTCTTAATTTCTCATGACATTGCTGCGTTCGCTTGAGAATATGTATATCATTAAACGAGGAGATTGCATATGACAAGAGAGTCAAATAACCCATGTCAAAAAAGTAAAGTAAAAATTTTGTCCTGCTTGCTCAGCATTTCCAGCATTATTATTGTTGTTAGAGAAAGGAGAAAAGCGGATATAACGCATTAAATAAACTTTCATAAGAATATCTTTATGTCTTAAATTATATTCCTAAACTCTGATTGCGTTCGAAGAAAAAAAATTTAATACCTTTCACATTTACTAACTCGAATAAATCTCTAGCATCTTTATCAAGGAAAATAATATTTACTAGTAAAATTTTCGTATGTTTCCTCCAAGACATTTGAAACTCGTAGCAATATGTACGTAAGGAAGTTGTACAACTCATGATTTCAATTCATGCATGATCCAAAAGCGAATGTGTCGAAGGTCGCTTATAAAAACGAATGCGTGGATGTAATTTTGTCAAGAAAGGCTTCCTATTTCATATTTTATCAAATCAAATAAATCGTATCAACTTCTAATTTTTTCCAGGTCTCACGTTACTACTTCCCTATATTGTGAGCACTCGGAAAAACTGGGCTTCCTGCAAACTCCGTGTGTTCGCTCTAGCTAACAAAAAGGATCAAATGGAGCAAGAATTGCGTGGGTAAGAGCTGTTCCCTTTTATCATTTGAATTTAGTGATATTCCAGTTTTTACTGCTATTATTATTACCATTCTCATCTCACCCTTTATTAGCGTCTCTGCTGGTAATTTCAAACTTCACTAAGCTCGTATGTGCTTCCTTAATACTATTGAATCTGTGGGCGTATTTGGCAGCAATAATTGAAACGATTGACATGAGTATCCCATCGACAGATCTGATATGTTTGTCGCAATTATCCTTATTAGCTCAAAGTTGAAACGGCACTGCTATTATATCGGACAAAAGCAACAGCATTGCACAATTGAATATTTCTCATGTACAATTAGTGCAGTATGCCAGTAGCAGAATCGTGAATCATCTGGGTGGACCGATTATACCATGATTAAATTAAAAGCTAATACTTGTGCTTATGTTATGTAATTTATAATTAGAGTTATGGATTCCTTTGCAATTAATAGATGCTTGTATGTTTTCCGATTTCTGTACCTGAACGTAATACCTTGTCTTTACCCTAAAAGGGTTTTCAGCTGAAAAAATTTATGTGACTAACTACTCGAGTAATTCACAAATGTATAGATTTCTTGTTGAAGGACTAGGTTTTGTTTCAGCATACCATTCCAAACATACTTACAATGCACATGACACATGACCGCAGAGGCAATGCCAAGACAGGAATCGAATATTTATGACCGGTAGTCTTTCCAGTCACAAGGGACGTTGAGAGAAAGTCCGATATTATTTATTATGTAATAAATTTAAGAGCGTCCTCACTCGTTTTATTCAGGACTTACACATCAGTGAACGTGAGCGAACTGTATAGGATCATATAAGAAAATGAAATAATTTGATAAAAATCATCATCAGGAGCACAATAATGGTATGTAAAATATTAGGGGGCAATTTATCAGCTCTGAAAATTTACGTTTCACTTTCACTTCAGCAGGCGAAAATTTCCTCTGCTGGCTGTTACAGGTATATACATAAAAACACATTTGTTTACGCTTTAAATTGCCGCCGCAAGTATTTCTCCTTTTTTATTCAAGAGAAATACAAGGATGTCTGAACACAGTAGCTAGTACTTATTAAGGTGTTTCATGAGGATCACAAACACAACTTTCTTGTTCAAGAGCGCTCGTAGCGTAGCACACAGGTACGAGATGCGAAGATATTATTCAGAGAAAACGTGTGCATAAAATATTCTTTTATTTACAACGGTATGCACGCACAAATGGAACAAAAATAAGTTTTTGAAAGACTCATTCATTGTGTAAATACACGAATCCTCCATGAGTGATTCATGCTTGTGTAACGTGAAAGATTTCCAGAAGCCATTTTACTTTTTCCGCATC
>VICI01001026.1:0-26728 GCA_019593645.1 Akabosia matsudoensis | reverse complement strand
GTATGACGAGGTATGCCGAATTTTAGAATAGGCTTATTCAGTATCTTTATACCTGGCGCGTACCCAATCGGGGCCATTTGAGATTTTTTGATGCAACAGTAAACGCACTAGATTTTAGATAATTGTTTGCTGGGGATTTAAGGTTTTGATTTTAATGTTTTATTCAAAACATTCACTGGAAAATATTATACTTGACAAGGTCTACAAAATTGTAGACTTTTAAGTTGTCAGTTGTTTAAAATTGTGAGATTTGAGGATGTTGACACATTTGGCGTAGGCAGTTCCATTTCGGATGATCCGAAAGGATCCCGGACAACTTAGATCGATGACTGTAGAGCCCGCGCGAGCGGCGACTTCACTTTGCTGACATGTTGAGAGTCTTCCCCCATCAAAGACGTGTTGAAGACAAGGCCACATACTTTTAAATTCTGTTATTTCTAAGGTGCTTGGATCATTGGAAAAATTAGCGCTTGTCAGGGCAATTGGACCACTGTGGAGTTGAGCCAATTGGCGGATAAATTGGTGGTCCGGGATGCGGATTCCGATTAGGTTCGTGTGGGGATTCAGGTTTGGGTTGAGTTCAGACTGACGTTCAAATACTAAGGTGACCGGTCCTGGAAGGAGGTCTTGAAGAAGTACTCGGGGTACTTGAACTTGGCCCCATGCGTAGACTTGGTCTATTTGAGAGACGCAAATGGCGATTGGCTTGTTCACATCCCGTCCTTTGATCTCGTATATTTTAGAAATGGCGTTGATATTTTGGGCGTCACAAGCGATACCGTACACGGTATCTGTTGGAGTTGCGATAAGACCTCCGGAGGATATCGCAGAAGCACCAAGTTCAGCAGCCGTGTTTGTATTGAGCTCAGATAACACTGTTACCCGGCTGGTGTCACAAGACGCTGCTAAGTTAACAGCCTCCATTGCACTCTTAATAGGAGGTGGTTTAACTGCCGAACACGTTGAAAATCGCATTGATAACGACATTAAAGATGCTAAACTATCTATTCTGGAAAGCAGACTCCTGGCCATTTGAGATTTTCAACGAAGCAGGAAATAAGTACCGATTCTCTAGTCTCTCCACGTGTACTTGCACTGCTTACTGCAACACTCGTAAAACGTTGTCATGGGCTCATCAGCAGACCTTGTTTGCATCTGATAGAAGAACGCTTCTTGGTGACTGCAGCGTGGACACAGTATTTCTGTACGTTGGCGATATTCGTCCGCCTTTGAATCCTCGACAATATCGATCTCGTCACCTTCCCCTTCCTGAAAAATCGTGAAAAACAAAAAACTATTTAGCCATCGTTCAATTCCGTCATGTTCTGTAGTTATAGTCAGTCGCAGTCGCTCACCTTTACGATATATGCTGGATAGCGATGTTTACTTGCAATTATTTGAACGTACGGACACGCCTTGCACTTTCGAACCCACTGCTCGTCACTCCCTTTGCTGGTGTGTTTCAAGCACAACAAGTTTCCACAGGTCGGGCAGAACTTGAACTTTTTGTCCATTTCAAAAGCTACTTAACTAATTTCTGCAACTGATCATGTCTATTTTGTAGGTTCTAAGTTTACCATTTGCTGATGCAATGCAATCGATAATTAATTGATTATTAGCTTGTGGTAAATTTGCGGTAGCGGTTTTAATGAGCTGTAGCTGTACACAAGTAAATGCCAGACTGGAGTACAAACACATCACATGTGCAAAGAGGAAATCGCGCTGTTCACTTCGCCCGCGCCCGTGCACCTCTTGCTTTGGCAATGGTTCCGACTCGACGTTCCGCATCAGACCACGCCGTTGTTGCCATGTCTGCTAGACTTGCCGTCGTGTTTATGATTTATGCAATTCAAAATTTAAAGTTTGTTTGTAAAAAAATAAAACCTACGAATTTATTTCGATGATTTGTTTTACATAGTAAATTAGCATAATATTTATATATAAAAAATTACATCTATAATCCCCAACAATGTCAGGTCCACCTCCTCGCGAGACAGCGTCTGGATTCCCAGCTGCAGGTCGAACAGAGCCTGGATATCCTCCCCCACGTGAGTCCGTCTTAGATTTTCATGACGATCAAGACGAGTTTTACGGTGGTGAGGGATCTAGCCACAACTGCTTCACCGGAAACTAAAGAGGAATCGCAGCCTGCTTCAAAGTCACAAACAGGATATAATTATGACAGTTACGGTGCTTCAAAGACATCTACATATGACAGCACATCCTATACAAGCCGGACAGACCGACGTAAAGGGAACAAATCGCAGATTTCCCCGCCTTAACGGACAGGGTGACGTTGCACGACATCCGTGTCCGATTGGGATCATTCCAATGAGAAGCGCTGCCTTCCAAGCACCTAAAATTCCACTTCCAAGATTATGCAACCATTTAATGACAGCTGATGAGGATGACGATGAGGACGGCGTCGCGTTTCAGTTCAAGCCTAAACCCAACTGCAGGACGGAAGTAACATTTACAATTGAGCCGAGACCACAGCCTCCCTGGCTGACAATGCTCAACTGCGGATTCAAGCCAATGATCAACTGCTCTGCACCGCCATGCTTTCTAAGTCCTAGTTGCAATCCTGGAATGCACTTTCAAGGTGGAATGCAGTCTGTAATTGACACTACGTTTGGTCATGAGATGCACTACGGGGGAATGGCAAATTTCCCCACCTTGAATCAGATACAAAACGCGTTTCCGGGAAGTCACGTGATTGACCCTGGTCAGAAGAGGTATCGCCGTAAGAAACGACAGAGTAGCTCGTCAGAGAGTGACAGCAGTAGCAGTAGCAGCGATGATGATCAAAGGACACAGACGAATCCAAGGAGAAAATCCAACGTCACTGGACCGTCGAGTAGTGTAACTTACGAGACGAGAAAATCAAAAGCCTCCGAACGTCCTTAGTACGGACCTCGTTCTAATCAGTACCATGGCCACCGCGGTCAATATCATCAAGGTCAGCAGTCTCGGAAAAGCAGCTTGGGATAGTTGACACAAAACGAAATTTTTTTTAATATTCAGTGTAGGCAGCTATTGAAATCCTCGTTTTTACTAATAAAATCAGCTAATCTGCCTATCTAAATCCAGGTCTAATTAGATTTTTAGTGTTTACTCTCGCATTTGTTATGAAATATATTGTTTTTCATCGTCTTACGTTCAGTGTTCCTTTGGATTTCCATACGATCATACGAACCTTTCCCAGCAAAAAACACAAATAGAACATGACAACTCTCAAATCCCCCCATAAAGTCTACCATGGCTTTCTGGAAATATTTGTAGCGTTTGCGATGTCGTTTATTCTGCTCATTCATGGCTATAAAGAAAACTCGTCAATGACCAACATCTCGGATCCCCTTGAATTATTAGCACCATTTAAAACAAACCCAGCTTTAGATTGCATTCCTACTTGTTCTAAAGAAGATCGCTATGGAAACACTTGGACTTCTTGCATAGATCACGTGGCATGTAACAATCTAATCCCAGGTTCACTTGGCACTGCATTTTGGACCTGCCAATCCGACGCAGAAATGGCCACTCCTGATGTAAGCAACTGCACATCGAAATGGATGCAAACTATCAAAAACAGATTCAATCGGACCAGCAATATTGTAAGTTACCGTTTTTTTGTGTTTTTTAAAAAATTTTCTTTAAATTTGCAATCATGGAAAATTCCTTTTAAAGCGCGAAACTGTGACACTTGCTAATGAATTGCTGGAAGGCTGCCAAATCTCTCGAATGTCCGATTCCTCCACACAATTTTATGGAACGGAAATTGACGCCATGATAACTCTCCTAAACACATCTATAATGAACGTAACAACCCGCCTGAACAGTTCCATTCGGGCAAATCAGCGTCAAAAAGATTTCGAAGATCTTACAGACAAAACCATTCAACTTGACCAATGTCTTATCGACACTCTTGAACCTTGGCTCGATTTGAATGACCACTCCAACTCGTCTTTGCTTAATAAATATAAAGTTTCTACGAAATTAATGTCGGTTACTGAGGACATCATGTTGCAACTGACAAATGTCGTTCCCACGCACAACTACTGTAAAAAGTTCATTCCAAGTGAAGACCTCCTCGCCTGCGTCGAAACATTGGACCGGCGAAAACTCGACGAAGGTTATGAATACGAGTTTCCCTCGTCATACGGAAAGAATAAAGAGGAAGCTCCTGTAAAGGTAAAGTTGCCTTCAGGATGGACACGCATTCTTGCCCACGACAAGGTGGAAATTGCAGTGATTACATTGGCTGTGGAAACGTTAGCAAAATTGCTTATGGGCACTGGCGTCTTTCAAGTAAATCAGGAGGAAAATAAGCGGATTAACGCAAGAATCGTCTCGTTATCGGTCACATCTTCAATTCAAAATGATTCTGTGCCTGTGGGCGGACGATCCAAGTCTGTGAACTTTAGCAACAAAGGTGTTGAAATAGAATTCCGCCATATTGTCGAAGCATGGGGGGAGAAACCATACAATTTACCTCGCCGTTTACATCACGGTGAAAAAGAAAAGGTTGCCATGGGAACGGCCCAATGTGCGTACTGGGACGTCAGGGAAAAGTAAGTCAAGAAAATTAAATTTTTCCAGATACTCAAATGATTTGCTTATCATTTTTGTACAAAGTATGTGGAAAACGAATGGATGCAAGCTTGTGAAAATCACCCGCTATGAATCAACCTGTGAGTGTTCCCACCTGACCACATTTGCAATTTTAATGGACGTCCATCGTCACGTTGGAAAGCAGAAGGCACTGGAGGTATTGACGTATCTTCTGTGCCCACTTTCTGAAATTTCCCTACTACTCTCGATCATAATCTTGTCTGCTGTTAAAGACCATTCCAATCGGACGAGGAGAATCATTCACCAGCATTTGTCGTTTTGTTTGCTCATTGGAAATGGAATGATTTTACTTGTCCTCGACCGACACTTTTTCAATATGAGTGACGGGTTTTGCACTGGAATGGCTATAATTGCTCATTATGTTTATTCTTGTGCCTTCATGTGGATGTTATTTGAAGGAGTGCAGCTGTATAGAATGGTTATTCATGTGTTTGGCTCGGCAAGAAGCTGGATGTGTCATTATGGAACGGTTGCGTATGTGTGTCCACTTATAATTGTCACGGCAACGGCGGTTGTCGGACATATAATGGACGAAAGGCCTTACGGAGGCGATCATTAGTAAGTTTTCAATATAATCCCAAATGACGAACGCTAATATCTTAAGATTAAAAAAACAAGATTAACTTATACTTGAAGCTGTTGGCTTACTGGAAATTACATTTGGGCTTTTATGCTACCGGTGGCGGTTGTCGTTTTGGTAAGCTAATGGCAAAAATTATCCATCGCAAATATGGTGTATTAATTATATGTAAAACCATGCTTGTGCTTTCATCTTATCTCCAAGATGAACTCTATAATTTTATTTGTCGCGATGAAGACTGCTTATCAACTCCAGCATCAACGGCACCACTCCAGGTCAAGTCCCGTTATAGTTGGAAACACGATAAGATCTTACATGTAAGCCGATGCACGTCATACTTTATGTCTCGGGATAAAAATAATAATTTTAGCTTTGATAACCTTGACAGGATTCACATCAAAGGCTGTTTTTCATTGACCATTCTACTTGGCATAACTTGGATAGTGGGCTTTTTTATTTTGTTGGAAGGCTGGTACAAAATCGTGGCTGCGTACATGTTTACCATTTTAAATGCATCTCAAGTAAGCCTTAATTAATTTTATAATTTTATGCGTCTTCTTTATTAAATTGAAAGTCTTTCCTTTTCGTCAAGGGATTCATGATCTTCCTGTCTACATTTAACTCGTATGTTGGGAAGAAGGTCCTTTTCAAGAAAGGTAAATTCCCTTCCAATATCCCGTCTATATCTGATTCAGGGACTTTGCAAAGTACTCTTCCAAACAAGAGAGACACTTGTTTTAATTCTCAAGGCCGAAAAGAAGTAACTGGTTTATAACAATTTTTTATAGAATAGAAATACAATATTTAATGTTATTGGCACATTACTGTACAAGTATCTTAAAGTTTTAATGAACAAAGTAAGAAATACACTACTAAAAAGTTACAAAACTTCGTCAGCAGTACAAAAAATGGTAAAAAAAATGAGTGGCAAGACTATTTCCCTTGCAACTACTTCAAACTAAGGAGTATTTTACGCACGTAATTCAAAATCCTTATTTTTTGTGTTATTTCACAGCAAATTCATACAAACGCAAAACAAACTTTTATCACATTAATATTTCATATAAATGAATGAATTCTTTTAAAAGAATTTGACTAAAAAACCCAGTAAAATGAGATTCCAAAAATAAAGTGATCCTGCGACAAGGGAACGACCCCCACTACTTCGCCCATTGCCAAAGCTCTCTGCCCCCCTTATATTGTCCAGCCTTTGACACACTTTGTTAACTTTAGAGCTTCCCGTACTTGTGATCTGTTCTCTAGATAGCTTTGGAACAAGACAAATCCTGTCTACACTACTGGACAGAGGTACCTTTGACATTCTCTCTGTGTAGCTGAACGTCTCCGAGCTCACAACTTTTCCAGCCATGTCATCCAACAACTCTATTTGAAAGCCTAAAATATCCATTTTTGACTTGACTCTCCATTTCACGTCCAACTTGTTTCCTTCCGAGCTCAAGGACCGGATTTCCACGTCATAGTTTATGGGAATCTTTGGCGAAAACGGGTCCTCAAGGTAGTCACAGACAAGCTCGTTTTCTTCCATTTTATCTAAACTTTCCATTGCTCCTTTGCACTTGAAGTTCTTAAAGTCTTCAAAATACTCAGAGCTAAAGTTTGTCAACTTTGGGCGGATTTCGTTAAAATGCCGCTTCAGAAAGATTAGCCTGCAGTCGCAAGCAATCGGGTTGCCCTGTAAAATGACTCTTGTTCCGTTTTTAATTTTCGGCATGAAATCTAAATTGAAAAGTTTAATACGGTTTCCTTCCAAATTGATCTCACTGATGTTTTGAGCTCGGGGCAAAACCTCTGTGGGAAACTTGCGAAGATAATTTCCAGTCAAATTCAATGTTTTCAAGACTGGTGGTGGACCGAGCATGTTAGCGTCTATGTAGGACAGCTCGTTGTAGCTGAGGTCAAGATTTTCAAGCGATGTTAAATTTCCTAAAACCAAAGGTTTAATTTCGGTTATCCTGTTTCTCGACAAATTTAACGATTTGACTGTCTTTGTTCCCTTTTTCAGTTCTTTTGTAATAATCATAATTTGATTGCTTGAAAGATCGATGTTTGTCAACCGGAAGTTGGTCCAACGAAGCTCTGGAAAGGTTTTCGAGTAGATCGAGGATATTTTGTTGTGGCTCAAGTCTAAAGTGACCAGGGAAAGATTTTCTTCGAATAGACAGTTCGTCGAGTTGTCTGTTCGCTCGATAAAATTTCTTGACAGATTTAATGTACGCATTGAAGTGAGCGCAGAAAAGGCTCCGGGGGGTATTGTCTTGAGTTGGTTTTGACTCAGGTCCAAATGAAGCAGCTGCAGCATTCCGTCGAAGGCTTTTATTTCAATTGATGAAATATTATTTTGGCTGAGAAGAAGTTCGAAAACGATTGGGAGTCGACCAAGAGCAGCTCTTGGCAAATGTTGAAGACTGTTTTTTGACAAGTCTATGTACTGAATGGTTGTAAGTTTCGATAAGGCCTCAGCAGGAATTTCAGTGATATTGTTATCTGCAAGGCTGATCTTTGACAGAGCTCCTAAATTGTCGAAAGATCCTCCAGGTAGGTTTCCGCCAAGCTTGTTCCCACTTAAATCCAATCGCTGAAGGGCATTCATGGTAGGCCACGCTTTGGCTAAAGATGAAATTTCATTGTTGGCAAGTCGCAGATCGTTCAAACTTCCAGATATCTATAACATCATGAAAATTTACCTTTATCTGCATGAAAACATATAGGTAGTACAGATAACATCATAAATATTTCTACAATTACCTGGAAGACTTTCTTCAGCTTATTATTACACGCTGACAGTTCTCGCAATGACGCCAACCGAGCAAACGCTGCATTGCTTGTCGTCTTCAACTTGTTGTTATCCAAATTCAACTCGAGTAAGGTTGGTATGGACCCGAAAGCAGAGCCGGACAGATCAGTAAGATTGTTGTAGCTGTATAAAAGTAAATGTTTTGTCATTTTACTACTGCCTTTACAATGTTATATATCTTTATGGCCATAGATAATATTTTTGAATCTAGTACAGTACCTCATATTCAAAGATCGCAAGCTGAAGAGTGGTTGAAAAATGCCATTATGAATCTTGCTGATATTGTTGTGACTGAGGTCAACCGTGTGCAGCTCGTATAACTTTGGAAACGAGTTTTTATTCACTTCCCGTAGTTCATTGTAGCTTACGTTCAAAATTTTAATACCAGCCATAAACTTGAGCGGGATGTCTGCCGTCAACTGAAGCTTGTTATGCTCCAACCGCCATTCAGTCGGATAAGTAACTTCATCAAAAGCTCCCTTAGTAAAGTTATCAATCAAATTATGACTCATGTCAAGCACGGTAATATTCACACACGTTTTAAAGGAATCCTTTTCCACGAGATTTATCTTTGTTGTGACTCATATTGACCATGATATAAGCCAGTTCTTGGAATGCCCCGCTTTTGATTGTCGTGATTTCATTTTCCTGGATAAATATTTCCTCCGCAGATTGAAGCTGCATGAACATTTGATAATCAACCAGTTTTATCTTATTCCGCGACAAGTCAATGGTTCTAATTCGTTTCATCGAGTTGAACGCTCCACGGCCTACATCGCTGATTTGGTTGTCGCTAACATACAATCTGATTAGGAAAGACATTCCTCGAAACGCGGATGCATCCAGTCTTGTAATTTTGTTATGCGTTAGGTGGATAACCCTGAGATTATTGTTTCTCGCAAAAGCCCCTCTTTTAAAGTCAGGAATCAAATTGTGGCTTCCGTTGAACCATGTCAGCTTACTTAAATGAAAAAAGTAGAGAGGCTCGAGTCTATCAAATTTGTTCCAAGCCACATCCAAAAATTCCAGGCTTTTCAAACTGGAAAATGAGTCTTTTGGAATGGTCGACAGTTGGTTTCCATGGAGATCCAGTCTTACAAGCTTCCCGAGTCCAGTAAAAGTTTGTTTTGAAAAGGATGTGATATTTCCGTTCGAAATTTGAATGTTTTTCAAATTTCCTAGTCCGCTGATATGCTCGTCCAGACTTGCTATTTGATGCTTGTCGACTGTTAGCGTGTGCAGATTGTGAAGCCCTTGCATGGCTTCATTTGGATATGTTTTCAGATTAGTTCCTACTAGTTCCAGGACTTCTAGGGAATCGCGAACATTGTAAAATATGTCTGGCAAAATTGTGGCCACAGGACTGTCGGAAATTCGTATTTTCGTTATATTCACACCCTTAAAAAGAGTTCCATAAAGCTTTTCCGTGTTTAGCTGGTGTATTTCAAGGAAGACAATTGGAATTGATTGAACTCGAGGAAAAGCCATGGCTGCTGCTAACGTTGCCATAGAAACGTCTTCACACTTGATCGTAATCCCATCGTCAGAAGTGGAGAGACAGACACAAGGCCAGATCTGATTCGTTTCGGGACATTTGTACTTCGGTCCGGGGGGAATATATTCGCCAAATACATTGGCAAATAATGTCACAAAAATATAAATTAAACTAGTCACATATTTCGCCATTTCGGCGCTGTTCCTGTTTGCAATTACACAAAATCTCCACAAAAGTTTTGTTGGTTTGTTCACTGTTTAAAAAGTTGCTGATTTGTACTGGATTTCCATTGCGATGCAACTTCTTGACTATCTTTGTCCGCTTCAGAATACTAAATTATCTCCATAAGTACTGCTTCCCCATTTTGTTATGATGACAGTGTACCTGAAGGCGTTAAAAAAGAAATGGCTTGTATGAGGATGCACACATATAAGTTTTGTACCAGCATTTTTAGCAGTCAAAGCCTTTTTCGATGAACTTAGAAATGCAAATGTCTTCTTGAAGACCATAAGACAATATTTGACTTTGCGAGTTGTGAGGGCATGTGAACAATATCTTTGAAGGCTGAAAACTGAGAAACTCGTGTGGGTCGTCCTGTTTTTAAGAAAACCAGTGTTTTTCATATGAAAATTTCAACATGTTATGATTTTTCTTTTTGTTGTCTGATTTTGCAAAAGCAATTTACTACCCCTCCTGGTGTTCTTAGTATGTTGAGCAGATGTGAAACAAACAAATACATGAATGTTCCTTTTATATGATATTTTCTTTGGACTGTGCAAAGTGCTAGTTTGCTTTGACACAAGAAATTTGATCACGAAATCAAAAATTAAAAACAAAAGGTGAAAATAGTGCAGTGATCACAGAAGAGTAACGTATCTATACTGGTCTGTAGTGCAGTGATAAGGATGGACAAGCCATCAATTTGAACTCTGAAGCACCAAAACAAAGTTGAGGAAATGAGTAAATCCTTTCTTTAAAAAAAGTAACCTCTGGCCATATTTTGCAAATTTCTTCTTCCCTAAATGGCTTAAAGGTCGTGATGATAATATGCATAAAAATGTTTTGTTTATAATAATGAAGAGAAGCAATAGAGAACGCTAAACGGTAATAAAACGATGATGAAGTGAAGATGCGACTTTTCGTGGGCATTGTGGTATGGATGTGTCGATGAATGGTATTAACTATGGGATTTTACTATTGAAATGTGTAAATAATATCGACAACGATTATGGTAGGGTAATTTATGAACTACGATATGTCTACACTACAATGTGTTTATGCATGATACTTAATTGCTTCATGCCTTTGTGAGCTATTATGATCGCGAATCTTCTTTTCGAAGTTTTTAGATTTTAGGCTTTACCAAAACGCTTCATAATTGCGTGGGCCACCAAGAGTGCAGCTATTTTGAGCAATGATTTGTTATAGATTCCGTCCCTTGTTTTCACCCACTTAAAATCTTAATTTGTTAATGATAATTATTGAGCCATCGTATTCATCGTGGATGGGTTATGAAAGGCGAATAGATTACGAAGAATTTCAGCAAAATAATTTCTACAAGGATATTTTACGTTTTAAAACCTAAATGCGATTACATTTTTAATACTTTGAATAATGGTTTGCCCGCCCCGTTTAGATATGTTGTATGCATCACTCTCTCTTACTGTTTTTTACTACATCATGCTTCCATATATCATCAATTTATTGTCCTTCGACTCCTGTTCTGTCAACGCATGACAATTAAAAGTACATAGCGTAGGTGAATACAAATAGCTACGTATTTTATATTTATGTGTGTCACTATGATATGCAGTTGCATTTTCCATATATAGTCAACTTTCCTTATGCACAAAAATCTTATCAGGTTAAAGACAAACAAAACATCATGGAATACGACTTTTTTCTATAAATCTACCACCCTTAAGGAATTCACTTAATTGCAAATGTGGAAGAGTTTTCGCGTGCAGAATTTATATAGTGCATGAATTTGGCAGCAGGGTAGATCTTGTACAGTCCACGTCGAACAAAAACAAGTTCCTGATTTGCTTTTTTTCATCTATTCGGGCTTACGGACAACAGGACAACAATTAGAACAAAAGATTCATACTGCAGGTTGCAGACCATAGCATTAACTTATCGCAGCATAAATTGGATGATGGAGTAGCCCATCCGTTGCAACATAGTTAGCTTTTAGGTATAAACCCATTTGAACTTTGCAAAATCGCAAGTTTCCATATACGGTTGGCACTATAGTTGGACTGACAAATCAAAACCTATCCTAATCCTAAACCTTGTAAGTCGATGACATTAGGCGGTCATAAACCCTGATTTGTACTCATTCGCGAAAACAACAAGCATTGTACATGGCATACCATAATAAAATCAAATCCAATATCACCTAGAATTAAAAGCCAATAACTATAGAGTATTTTTTCCAGATTTTCAGATTTTTAACAAAATGGGCAACATTTTCTTCACAAAACATAGTACGATTTTCATACCTTTCCACTATAGTTCCTTTCAATCCAATTAATCAGGTTCTTCACTTAAACACTCCGTATATCAGTTTATATTATGATATTACTTCAAAACTATAATTGAACGCACCGTTGCCAAACTACATATGTACTGAAAACAATAGCATAAAACTTGGGAAATCAAAAAGTTAACGTTTTCTTAAAAGGTTATTCAATATCTACCTCATTTTCTGAAATAACTGAAAAACAGAGAAACTGAATTCACTTTGAAAACGTAAGAAATAATTGATGTTACATTTTCCACAAAAATCTTGAAACCATTTTTAAGTAAAAATAATTGTGAGATAGCCAAGAGAGCACAACTTGCATAAACGTATGCCTATTTTTAACTACAAAACGAAAATGAAAGCTGTATCCTTGTATAAAAGTTGTGCCTTTAATCAAAAGTAATCTCAGCCTGACGTATGCATACGGCATCATACGCATTGCATTATAAGAGTTCTCATAAGTGACTTGGGGAGATATTCACGTGCATGTGTTTTGATGTTCGGCTGTGATGGTTTTACTGAGCGATTCTACAAAATGTGTACCTGTGCTGATAAAGGAGATTACCTACTTGCGTTTGCAGGTACAAGAAAGTGCTTTTTGTGCAGCTATGCAACAACAATGACGTGTGATTCTTGGTGCCAGCCCTTTATAACCCTTTGCAGCATCATAATACATTCTTGCAAGAAGTTTGGCTTTGGTTTTGTAGCCACTGACTAGGAATATATTACGTCGCAAGTGCAGACGTATTTATAAATAAAAGCTACCAATCACAGGTAGGAATCATGATTGGTATATGTGCCATTGTGTTTGAAAGGGAAGGTGAACCACTATCAAGCAAAATCAGAGCACGCATGCAATTTTGCGTAGTGTGTGCGTGAGACTGCCAATCTTAAGTTTTTAAGAAAGATCGCTACAAAGGCTTGCCCATAAGCAGTTCAGGCGTGCTTTAACTCAACAAAGAACGCTGTGTTGTCCCCGCCATGATAATATAATCAAATGAAAATTGAAGTGTACGAAGCACTATCGCTTTCAATTCAAGTGGTTTTGGGTGTAACCTGATAATCGAACAATGATTTTTTTATGTAAGAAAGATTTTCCGAAACCAGCAAAAAATGTACTTGCTTCATCCCCATGTTAAAAAGAATGTCGCGTTTTGTTTTAGGAAGCCTAATAATACCCAGGATGACCATTGGTATGGACCACGATTTATATTTCTACAGTTACGGAACAGAATGAATTACTCATCATTCCGCTTTTTTTACTCTTAGACGGAGTATCGAGTTTCTAGCTCAGCACGAGATTGATTTCCATTTATCATACCCGTGACGCGAGAAGCCTTATATATCTCTAATATTTTGACCTTCACCCGAGCATCTACCAGATAACTCTCCAAAATCTAGAGCTTAAAGTTCCATCCACACCTGTTTTCTCAACCGTTCATCCATTTTCGATAATAATCGATTTTGAATTGTCATCGTCGTCATCCGTTTTCATACCCTACGCATGCAACTTTTTTCCAATTTTGATAAATATTCATCCCCAATAATGTCATTATGGTAACCCTCCTCATAAAAAATATTATTCAATCAGTCCTAATGATGATGAGATGCACTTTATTCTAGTCAATTACACTTACACTAAGTCCAAGTGGAAACAGGAGCACCCCTGTGAACAAACATGTCAACTCCCGTTGTCAAACCAAATCCCAACAACGAAAACAATGAAAAGTTACCTATTGACTTCTGTTGACAAATCTGGCATTTCATTCTCATTAGGCTTGCCAAATCTACGGTAAGTGTTGTGCACACACTATAAGATGCTAATATATCTGGGGCAATTGGACAGCTAATTTGGCACCGCCTGGAATCGCGAAAAAAACAATGCTATTATTTTTTGCAGGATTTGCAAAAAGCGTTAGATTTTTGTAAGGTACGTAATATCTCTATTAGTTTTACCCCCAACCTACTTTAGGTCCTTTTTATCTAACCAGATTTGCATGGAAATAGCGTAGCGAGCAGTTTTCTCGGTTAATTGTTTCCAGCTTAGAGTAATGCGAATAATAAAATACCAATTATGCATAATACGCGAAAGAATAGCTCTTTTATATAAAAGCTGCTGAAAATAAATTCCTCTGCACTTTTTGTTCCAACTTTGTATGGAACAATCAGACTTGATCGGTGTTCCGCAAACATGAATCGGTTTGTGATTCTAGCTCTAGCCGTGGCGGCTCTTGGTGCCGTTGCAGCAAGACGAAGTGAGGTCCTTCGAAACAGTCGTTCGAAAACCGAAACCCTAGAAACCTAAAAATATTTTTGTATTGCAGATGGCATTGGCAACGGAAAGAAGATGGTTTGTTATGTTGGAACGTGGGCCATGTACCGGCCTGGAGATGGCAAATTCGTCATGGAAGACATTGATCCAGATCTATGCACACACGTCATGTATGGCTTTACCAAGCTTGAAAACAACCAAATCACAGTTTTCGATCCATGGGGTGATCTTAAGGATCAATGGGGCGGTGGTTTAGATGGTTACAAACGGTTCACAGATTTGAAGAAGAAGAACCGAGACCTTAAAACGATCGTTGCCATTGGAGGCTGGAATGAAGGGTCAACTAAGTACTCCGACATGGCCAAGGATCCATCCGCACGAAGAACATTTGTTGACAGTGTTGTTCCCTTCCTTCAAAAGTATAACTTTGATGGCTTGGACTTGGATTGGGTAAAAATTGCTATTGCCATTTGTCAAATTGTTCATTTTAGAATCTACGACAATTTCGGATACGTTTCTAGGAATACCCAACTCAACGAGGAGGACGTGAAGAGGATCGCGAAAACTTTAGCGCCTTGGTACGTGAGCTCCGTGAAGAGCTTGATCGCGCTGGACGTGGATATCTCCTCACTGCCGCTGTTACCCCAAACACGAAAACTGTTGATACTTCCTATGAAGTTACAGAAATCGCGAGAGATTTGGATTTCATCAATGTAATGTGCTACGATTACCACGGATGTGAGTGCTCCGTACATACCAGCTTGGTATTACGAAGTCGAAGATACATTTTTTTAAAAGTATTTGGTTTGACCGTTTGAATTTGTTTGTTTAAAATATTAGTCTGGGAAGGACATGACTTTACGGGCCACAACACGCCATTGTACAGACATCCTCTTGATGACCAATTTGAGCCAACATTCAACGCAAATGATACCGTTCACCACTGGTTGGCAGCAGGGCTTCCAAAAGAGAAGCTGATCATGGGAATGGCATTGTACGGACGTGGGTTTACACTTCAAAGAGAAGAAGAACATGGTTTGTACGCCCCAACAACAGGAGGTATTCCACAAGGGCCATACACCCGCCAAGCTGGTATCTGGGGATACAATGAAATTTGCGAAAAGTACATGACTGAAATGAGCGAATGGAAGATTTCGATTGATCCTCTTGTCAAGGCGCCATACGCATACAATGGAAGGAACTGGATCGGCTATGAGGATGTAGAAAGCTTGTACTACAAGGCTGAATATGCTCGCAATATGGATTTGGGTGGTGCTATGGTTTGGTCTTTGGAAACTGACGACTTCCGGGGAAAATGTCACGGACAAAAGTACATCTTATTGAGAACGATTGTGGATACAATGAACGGTGGTGGCATGCCCAACATCCCTGAAAGGCCACAAGTAGAATATGAGTCCTCTGACTCTCCGCAGCCATACCCAACCAGGCCTACAACTGAGAGACCGGCAACAACTCGCCCTCCCGCTGCTGGTAAGCCTGTAACAACTAAGTTTCCGACACATGACGGACAATCTGGTAGACCAACCAGGACAACTCGAGCGCCTAGACCTGGCAGGCCTGTAACAACTGAAGTGTCGACACATGACGAACCAACAACTCGTGCGCCCGATCAATCTGGCAGACCAACAAGAACAACACGACAGCCAAGACCTGGTAGGCCTGTAACAACGGAAGTGTCGACAAATGACGAACCAACGACTCCTGTACCAGATCAATCTGGTAGACCAACCAGGACAACCCGGCGTCCTAGACCAGGCAGACCTGTCACAACTGAGTTCCCGACAACTGACGACCGAACTACTCACGCGACAAACGGCGATAGACCTACTCGTACAACCCGCGCACCACGTCCACGACCTCCTCCAACAGAAACTAGCACTAATAATAATAATGATAATTATATAGAACCTACTACCAAAGCACCTCCTTCCGGAGCCGATCGCCCCAGTGGAGAATGCCAAGAGGAAGGTCTCTTCGCCGAAGAGGGTAACTGCTCAGGATTCTACCATTGTGTAAGACGTGGAAAGGGATATCAAAAGATTCCCCAGCAATGCCCTGCTGGAACTGCTTTCAACCCTGAAATTAAGGGATGTGACCATGCTGAAAACGTTCCAGGATGTGCCCTCATTCGGGCTGCCATTTCTTATAGGCCAGATGGGCAACAGAAACTCATTTACTAAACACGTGATAAGTTAAAAAAATACTTTCCTCTGTCGCTTCAAAAATAATCTCTGTCAGTGTTTTACATCCTCATTGCGTCTTAATCAACACTTTAATAAAACTACTGATTACTACACATGAATCTGCATCCCACCGTTCATTTAGCAATCTATTTTGCTAGTACTCTTGCAAACTTTGCTCTTTTCCTGAACTTTTCTCGCGTTTTCTGTGACATTTTCTCTCTTTCACGTAACGCGGCGCATCCCTCCGAGATCCTATCGTCAAGCCCAACTGCAATCTTACCAAGCCCTTCAAAATACGTCTTTGCAGTGCATTGTTTCACGAACACCTTATGGAAAAATGAGTCTCGGTACGCCTGGAACATAAAGTTAGAAACATTTTAACTTTCACCTTTAACTGTTAGTACATCTGAAAGCATATTCCTTCTTACATCTTTCATATTATCCAGCTGCAAATGGCTCACAGCCTCCTCCTCCGTGAGCAGTACACAGTTCCAAGGTGTCCAGGGCTCCTGTCTAACCCATCGACAAAGCCTGAGCAAATACCTATTGTCGATTCCACTAAGAGCCGACTGACCGTGCCAGATTTGCTCAACTAAAAACTGTAAATCAAAAGCATCAATGAGAAATGTCACCGAGTTGGTCGCACCCGCAGCCAGCTCGTCTTTCCTCAGCTCGTCCAACATGTGCCTGTACAAATTCAAATCCACCCGAAGAATCGCTGTGCGATACAATCCCATGCAAGAATGACATCGACTTGTAACCATTGTTCCTCGCTGAATTGTAAACTCGTCCCGGTACTGCATTCTCCTACAGCCCTTGCACTGGAGCATATCCTTTCGCAATTTGGTATAGTCAAATGGTACCTTTTGGATTCGTTTGGCCTCCGGATTGAACTGTGGGTCTTGGCATAAGAGGAAAAAACAGTTGGCAATTCTCTTCCTCAGCGAAGCGAGAAGATTTTTCGAGCAGTTTATCCGTAGATAAGTTAGCTCTCTCGTGATAAGATCACTCAACATATTTCCAAGCCGGCTTGTATTCCCTTTAATCATGTCATTGACCCTTCCGAGGAGGTCTAGCCTGACTTTTAAACCCTCTTCACCTTCCACGGGATCCTTGAGCTCTTTGTAAGTGTGATGCAACTGGCGAACATGAAGTCTTTCTTTTGTGTCCATTGTTATGAAAGTATCTGTTTTTGAACCAAGCCATCGTTTTGGCTTTCCCATTTTGTTGAACTGTGACTCAATCAAGTTTTCTCGGCCGACTTCCTTTATCCGCTTTCGAGTTCGCTCCAAGTCTAGGAGTAAATCGGCTTCCATTTCGGTGAGAATCGCCATCGCTGCTTTTCTCTCCGCTCCCCATCTATTCCTCATGACATAGTCTTCCTGCTCTTTCCTCCACAAATTTATAGCGCGGTAGAGCAACTCAATGTCAACCATTCTTGTGGGACACTGTTGTCTCCGGATTTCATCGTCCATGATAGCATATCTTTGGTCAATTCTGCCCTTGCGGATCTTCTCAGCCCATTGAATCCGCATGATAAGTCCCTCCAGTCGCCGTTTCCGTTCAACACGGGCCAACCATCCGCGCCAGTACCGCTGAATGGTTATCACAGCTTTGTTCTGCTTTTTTAATAGCTCAGCATAGCTCACATACTTTTTTGCGCGAATGATTTTGTCATTAGCTGAAGAAACGTAATAATCGTCGCGCTCCATTTGCTGGGCAACGTCCAGTCGTGTTTGAGTTCCAATCGTTTTATCGCAAAACGCTTGGGACGCTTTGTGAGTTTCTAAGAGCTCCCATTGCTCAGCATCGATTGTCCCCGTGTAGGTTTGCGCATGCAAATATTTCTGGCCTGTTCGGCTATCCATATAACCGCCAAGCTTTGGCTTAGGCTCAGTTGGATACTCAATGCTCACTTGAATCGAAGTTGGAGGGGCCTTTCCTTTACTCACCAGTACAGTAATTGTCTCCTCCCTCGGCTCCAAAGTAGGCTTATCTTTAGGCAGCTTTATTTTATAATTTCCAGGAATCCGCTTGTTTATCTCTACAGTAAACTTCATCTTTGTTTTTGGTCCTGCGCCGAGGTCAATCAGCGTCCTGTTGTCGGCCACTAAGTTGCGTTTACGGCGAAAATCAAGGTGGTCTGCGGGAACTTGAACGAAATGTGCGATTGCTTTCTTCAGCTGGTAAATAGTGGCGTCAAGCCGACAATCTTTAGAAATCATTCTTCCCCCGGGATATAAGTAGAAGTGAACATCGATAACTTTCTTTAGTCTGAAGAAACTCTCAATACTTGGACATCTGTCTAGTCGAGGGACGGCTTGGCTCTCATATGCAGGGTCGGAAGGAAGTATTCCATCTGGTATTTCATCAGGCTCTGGTCGATACTTTAAAATAGGATCTCGCCTACGTTCAGGATCCTTGCACAAAGCTTCCATTTTCTTTCTTGCGACATCTTCGGGAAACTGCATTACTTCCCTGTCAAACTCAGGATTGCTTGTGATTTCCAGAAGTTCAAGGTCATCAATCTCATCTTCATCATTTGTTTCATCAGTGTCTGGTTTCTCGGCCTGACTTGAAGAAGTTGACCTCATAGAACTAAGAAGCTTGAGAAACGCTTCATCGGAGTCATCCGAGTGATGTTCATCGTCAGTTTGGTCTTCATCATAGTTTGCGCGGTCATGAACCTTCCAATTACCTTTCCCATAATCGTCCAGAGTGCCATCGTCTTCTCCCCGAAACTCTCCTCGGTATTCTCCATAATAAGAATTAGCAGAAATTCCTGTGGCCAGATTCGGTGCAAACATCTGTGTTCCCTCTGCCATAGAAGCCCTCTGTTCGCCTCTCGTTGTTTCTCTGTTGACCGAAGAGAAAGCGCATTTTTGCGTACAATACTTAAATACTTAAAAGGTTGGAGTTTTTCTCTTACTGTTGCTCATTCTCAGTCTGGTCCTCCGCATAATCTACATTTATATCTAGTTCCTCTTCAGTTGACCCTTCTACGACTACATCCCCATCGTTTGTCACAGTTGTCTCGTCTGTTACACTCACTGTTTCCTCTTCGTCTTCTTCCTCTTCCCCAGAGAGTGTTGGAGGGCCCTGGTCTTCAGACATTGTTTACTTGGCCAACCTCCTACTTAGCTTGCCTACTACTTTATAAGGATTAATAGGATAACATTCAAAAGTCCCCACTGGTTTTGTATTGTTTTCTTTTAATGGGATGAGATTCGGAATTTTTTGATCCGAGAATTTTGCTGTTTGATCAATACATGCAAAAAACCGTCATTTTCCATTTTTGTAATCATATCCTCCACAGGAGTTGCGTTAACTACATAGTGTAAGTTTACTCGAAATACATTGCATAGTAATTAGGTCAAATGCACTATGGCCATAAAGCTGAAAGATTCGTGGGATACATTATAGTCTAAGATCTTTTGTAATTTTTGAACAAAAAAGAATACTATCCTTCGAGTCAGCTTTCACAGCAACGTCCATTGAGCAAACCAGGAACAGAGGAGGAAAAACCGTTTATATTTCATATATCATTTAATTTCCTACACCATCGTTTCGGCTCGACCAACAAATTCGTTGAGAGAAAATACTGCAGTGAAACAGCTGCATTGCCCAGATTTCTTGTGAAAAGAAAGCAACAAAAACAGTTTGTCGACACAAAGCCTTTTTTTCTCCTGTATATTACACACACCTTGGTTTCCACTCAGCTTTCTCTCCAGCGCGGTCCCCCTTCCCACTGCACACTGTCAACATAAACCAACTTTTTTTTTGCTATACCGTGTAAAAAGCACTTCAACCAAAATCGATACTTTTCATGGTTTATACAATTTTTTTCATGTTTCTTATCCGTGTAAATCTAGAAACACAAGCTGGAACATGTTTGAAATAGGCCGAATATTTTTGTACATGTGAGCTATGCACTCCTTTTTTCTATTGCAAGCATACCATCATTTTATTAGCAACAGTAGAAAGGAGAACAAGTGAAAGCAAAATGGCATAAAATAAAAAGAAAAGGTACAGGGAAAGTTGTAGTGAAAGCATGTCCCTTTGTGTGGCAGATCTATGCACACCTTGCTCTCGGGAAAATGAAAGGCTCGAAAACTATGGTCAGTGTCTTTTCCCCAATTTTACAACTAAATTGTCTTCAATCCAAGCATTTCCAGGATCAACTTTGTCTTTCTTGTAAATTAAAAATAGTCAACTGTCAGCAGTTTTAGAAAAAAAAATGGACGAACTTTAGTAAATAGTAGATTGTCTGCCTTTTCATCCGAAGTAAATACTCAACAGGGGAGATGGCCTTGGTTCAGGACAATAACGTAAGCAAAACTTGTTGTTGTATGAGTGCACTTCTCTTTTTGATTCTTGAATCTTATATTGAAAGCAGGAGGAAGACCAAGATGGTGCTACCAAAACTGTAGAAAAAGAAACTTACTCGGCTGGCGGACTATTTTCCATCAAAATCCATCCAGACTATGGCCGCTATGTAGTCACTACTGCTGCCATTCAGAAGAAAGCAACCGTGCTTGAGGAAATGCCAGTGATGTGTGCTCCATGGCCGATCGACGAAAAGGTAACGTTTGAAGAGCCCCTGTGCCTGGGCTGTTGCATGCACATGCCTCGGAAAAAGAAGAAGCCTATGGACCACGCCATCGAGGGAGACGACATCGAAGATTACATGAAGTTTGGCTTGAAACGCTGCTCGAAATGTACATGGCCCGTGTGCTCCAAAGAATGTGAAGAGCATTCACTTCACAATCAAAATGAGTGCCAACTGTTTGTGGAAACGAAACTGCCTTATCCTCCGCCTGGCGAGGCAATGAACATTGTGACTGCCTCAGTCCTCGTCCAGTTAATTCGATGTCTTCTTGTGAAAAAGCGCAATAAAAAATTGTGGACTCAATACGTGCTCAAACTGCAGAGTGAAACAGCCCTGGGCCAGCTTCCGTGGAACTTTCATTTGCTACTCGACGACATTAAGGATGTGTTTCCAGAACTGGAAAACGAGTTTGGAAACCGAGAAGAGTGCTGCAAGCTTCTGAGCATTATAAATATCAACGCGTTCAGCAATACATTCAGCAATGAAGGAGAGTTTTCCGGGTGCTCTATTTGCTTGTTCGCAGACGCTAGTATGATTGCTCACTCGTGTAGCCCCAACTGTTGGTGGACTTTAACAGAAGATCCCTCGCACAGAATACTCATTAAAGCTAGCTCAGATATTAAAGTTGGTGAGATGATAACTGTTTGCTACTCCAGCCAGTACTCCATTTACGGAACTACGAAGCGTGAGGAGATATTTCGAAGTGTGGGCGGGTTTGTTTGTAAATGCTACCGGTGCTTGGACCCAACCGAGCTTGGTGCATTGGTCAGTGGCGTTCTCTGCGAGAATTGTATGGTCGGCTACAAGCTGCCTGAAGTGCCAACAGTCAAATGCTACCGGTGCTTGGACCCAACCGAGCTTGGTGCATTGGTCAGTGGCGTTCTCTGCGAGAATTGTATGGTCGGCTACAAGCTGCCTGAAGTGCCAACAGAAGCAGAGTCCAAGTGGGAGTGCAAGACATGCGGACATGTGGAAACGGCACAAAGAATGGAAGGAATTGTCAAGGCGCTGGAGAGCAGGCTGAACTCTATCTCGGTTCAAATACAACCAGTGCCTTTACTGTCAAGATTTTTGGAAAACTGCAAGTCTCTCGTGCATAACAATCATTGGATAGTTACTCAAACGGAGGACGCCATTATGAAGCACTGGGCGCAAGATCCTGACGTACGGTTTAGAGGTCAAACGGCAGAGGAAATAGCAATGACCTGTGAGTACTTTGTGTCGTTGTGCTTTCACGCGCTTCATGTACGGAACGTCGTCTCTCCTGGGTTATCTTTTCATAGAGGTAATAGGAAAAAAAACTTCTCTTATTTGCATACCTACATAAATGAAATACTCATTGTCGTTTATTTCCGGTTTTCAGCACGATACCTCCTGTTTTACGCACGCACAAGAATGGCTCGCCTCGAGTTTTTCGTCTCTCTCGTTCAAAACCCAAGCCGGTTTTCCAAAAATCTCACCAGTGACTTGGCCGCCAACGAAGAACAGGAAGAGCGTCAATTCCAAGTACTCCGCGAAGAGTACCAAGATATTTTGCAGCTCTACCACGAAGTACTAGAATACCGACAAATGAGCTGCGCAACCGATGAAGAGATCAAAGGAGAAATCGAACATTTAATCAAGCTGCTCATGCCCGTCGTACAAATGGAACCTCACCATCGACTTCTTCATGAGATTGGGTCAACCTGTGACAATATTCTGAGTTCAACTCTTGCTAACAATGCCGATACGACCACGACCAGCCTAACCCGTCTCGTCACAGAAGGGGCTACCGCCGAAAAGAGCAATAACACGCTAACCTCCCCAACAACCACCAGCTCACCAACAAACAAATCAATTAGTAGTAGTAGCAATACTAGTAATAGCGAATCCATTAATGGTAATGGAACTAGTAGCGACAACAGTACATGCAAGTTGGCCTAACAAGAAAATCTAACATGTCATTTGTTGTGTAACATGAAAAAAAAGAAAACATCTAATGTGATTTGCGACTTAAACCAAATAATTGTTCATTCTCTTAAAAAAACATTACTGAAACAACATTTTACTGTAAATGCTAATTTACTAACATACTTACATGAAGTATACACTTAGAGTTAGAACGTGGATGCCTGTAACAAACAACAACACTAAAATATAAGCCACATCTTCCTAGTCAATTCCTCCTTTTTAATGTTTAAAACTATAATATCGCAGTAAAATATGAAAATTTACGTAGTTCAGCCCTTTTAAAGTTCGTGTAAACAAACGATGGCATAAAGACAAGACAAAACATTGACAATTGATAATATCGTTTTAGACCGAATAAAAAAATTAATCATGGTAGATTCAAAGTACCGCTTTTGATTCTGCTGCATTCTTTTCATGTTTGAGATTTCATGATATTATACGGATGTAATACATAACATGATGTTTTATTATAGGTAGATATTACAGATAGGGATAGGCTAATATAGGTGAAGGCTGTAAAGAATAGGATTACTGATCGCAAACATTGTGGTGGCAATGAAATGCTTTGGGACGAGAGAGATACTAAAAATGCTTTTAGTAGTCATGCACATGTCATGTCATGTTTCACCAACCCGTTGTTGCGTTCTATGCATAATGTATCTCCTACTACGAAGAAAAGAGAAACCTAGGTTGTAGGATGTAGGAGTAGGTAGGTAAACCTGTTATTGTTTGTAGGAAAGCCATAATCAGCAGGCGGACAGTACTTTCAAGTGATAAAAGCTCATTTTTTTGTCCGTGCATTTAAACAGCCCAGCACGTGTTCCTTGAGTCGTTTTCTTACTGATGGAAGCTTACGTTACCTTAAAGGAGTTCCAGAGTGTCCTGAAGGACCTTAGGAAATTGCAAGGCTTCTTGTTACATACGTTTGGTAAGTTGATAGGCTTCTTCTACTAATTTAAAACATTTATTTATGCTTAGGTACACATACACACATTCATGTTTAAAATCTGTGTTTTCAGGGAACAGATTTGAGGAATTCCAATTGGATGATGTCGAAATTCAAAAAGTGAACTTTAACGATAAGCATGGAAAGGTTCCAACTTTCTCTGAAGACAAGACGAAGGAAGCAGATTGTATGATCATTGAAACCCGATCAGATAAAAGGGACAACTTAGGGATGCCCGTCGTCTTGTCAAGCCATTCCCTACTACCTACAAAAATTTCGGCACCGAACAATAACACATGTATGAGAGATCCCGATTTTGGTGGAAACTTACCATCACAACCCCATCAGCCTGGGAGTCATGATAGTATCCAAACTGTAGGGAAACCACCTAATGAGCCGAAAAAACGGACCAACATTCAAAGTAAGCATTTCAATCTCTATTTAAATGCCATTTTGTAAAACGACAGGTTAATCCAAATACTGTTTGCTTAGGGAACCCATCGCCTGATGAAATTTTAGCCATGCAAGCACTGCCGGTTACACCACGTGTTCCCGAATCGCTTCAAGGAATGAAATTTTTCCAAAACCGACCAACTTCAATAAATGTTTCCAACAGCGATGAGTCCTCCAACGAGGCTCTGTTCGTTCCACAAATTCCAATTGGCATTGAGTCCATGGAAGGCTGTCCCCGGCCGGCGAAGCGGCCGCATGCAGGTCGGCTTACGGCGGCGACAAGTATCCGTAACTACAATATTTCTGTCGGGACTCCCACCGGAGCAACACTAGAAACAGGTATTCCTTCGGAATCCGGCCCTGCTGCTGACAGAATAGTTCAGTGCGACCAATGCAAACTCTTCATATCTTCAATCGAGCTACCAATCCATGTAAAAAACCACGAATTACTTGAATCCAAAAAGGCAGACAAGGTCTTCAATCCGGACTCCCCTCAAATTTGTCCGGTCTGCAACGTGGAGTGCGATGATTTTGCCAATTACAGACAGCATCTCACCGACTTCCATCCTTTGGACGAGTTCCCCTGTCCAACTTGTAAAAGAAAGTTCAGATCCAACTCGACCTTACAACGACACATGATTGTCCACCAAAACCTCAAGTTTGAATGCTCCTTGTGTGGAAAGTCGTACAACCGTGTGGATAACCTCAAGGCCCACTATAAAACTCACACTGGTGAAAATCCTTCGCCAGTTTTCTACTGTCCCGTTTGCAACAATGCATTTTCATCGAAGCAAGGCCGTGACAAACACGTCTTCAGCACCCATCCGGCTTACAATTTTTCACCCTCAGATCACGACCAAGATTCGTATGGGGATGAGCGCATGAACGACAACAGTGTTGGCTTATCAGCTGCACCTGACCCACCAGAAGCCATCAAAGTGGAAGGAACTTTGCCCACTATTGATTTTGAGTATGAAGGCGACGAAGATTATACGTAGCAGTTTGAAGAAGAAATTTAGTTAGTCATTTCATTTCCAGCTTTATATTTTCAGAAAATGTTCTGGTTTTTGTATTGTTCAATCAATTAATAAAACTGGGTGCATTTACATTTCATTTTGTATCAGGTAACAATTTTGGCTCCAGTTTCCCAGTCCAGTTTGATTCACTTTTGGACATACACGACACGGCTTTTAGTGCCAACATGTTTCACTGAATTTTTTTTTTACTGAAAGCATGTGCTCGTAATGTTTTGCATCAGCCTTGTGGATGTTCACATGGTGCATAATACTCTCTCCGTCTCGTTGACATAAAACCGGTTTTCCAGCTTGTTTTGATCAAATTTACGTAAAAGATAATTTCAGATACGCATTCCATCAATAAATAAATTTGGTACATGTGGAGCATTTTGAATATACATATCTATAAATCAGGACAGTATTTATCGTCACGGTATCCAACGCACAAGTAGGTTCGACAAGTACAAAAAAATGACTGCAATGACGGGATCCTTGAAGGTACTTCCCTTGTGAACTGAAGACTAACATTTCTTGTCAACTCTTTAAAATGTTTACATCTTAATTGTTTAGGGGATGGTAACCTTGGTTACCGGGGCAGCTTCCGGTTTAGGTCGTGCTACAGCGGAAAGATTTCTCAGGCAAGGCTCCAAAATAGTGCTCTGTGATTTACCCACTTCCAAAGGCTTGGAGGTGTCAAAGGAACTAGGAGAAAATGACGTTTTATTTTGTCCAACAGATGTATAATACCACTATGCTTGTCGAACTGTTGACTGTTATTGCATTTAACTGATTATCAAACTGAAATTTGATTTCAACAGGTCAGACAGGAAAAGGACGTCACAGCTGCCCTTGAAGCGTGCAAAGAAAAGTTTGGAAGACTAGACAACGTCGTAAATTGTGCTGGAATCGGAGTAGCCTTTAAAGTTTACAACTTTAATAAGAAATTGCCTCATCTCTTGGAAGATTTCCAGCGGGTTATTGATGTGAGTCAACTTAATAACAAAACTATGATGGCTTTTACAAAGTAAATTTGCAAATTCAAAATTTTCCCACAAGGTAAACGCTGTAGGAACATTTAACGTGATAAGACTCTCTGTTGGGCTAATCGGGGAGAATCAAACAAATCAAGATGGTCAGCGAGGTGTCATTATAAATACAGCTAGTGTCGCCGCCTTTGAAGGGCAAGTCGGTCAGGCTGCGTATTCAGCAAGTAAAGGTGCTATCGTTGGAATGAC
>VICI01001025.1:0-26736 GCA_019593645.1 Akabosia matsudoensis | reverse complement strand
TTTTTTCAGGTCATTTTGGCCCTTATCTCTGAAAATACACACTTTTGAGAAAAACTCAAAATTGAACGTAGGCCTTATTTTTTATGCAGAATCAGGATTTGTGATCATTTTTCACTTTTTTTAAAGTCGCAAAATTTGTCTGCAGGTCTGTCATGGAATGACTCTCCTCATAAAATTTCTTTTATTGAAGATGTACTGCAGCTGCCATCCGATTTTCGGTTCACTTCTAATGCTTCTCATTTCACTTGCTATTTTTACTCGCGACTGTAACAACTTTTACTGCTGTTGCATTTCTTCACAAACGCCGTTTGCTGTAATCGTGTACATTATGTAGTAATTGCCCGTCGTTGCAGTTTTTTTCTTTCTTGCATACAATTTACATAAAAAGCCTTTCTTCAGAACATTCTTTTACAGCCTTCATGATCCCTGGAAAGTACTTTTTATTGGAATGATGCACTTAGAAGAATTCATTACAGAGGAGATTCTCTTTATGATTAGCTTCTTATAATTTAATGGCAAACTTATTATCTCTGCTTATTTGTATTTAACTTGTATTTTTTTCGTTTAACTCTGCTATCGCAGAAAAGGCTGTTTCATTCGTGTTGCCAGGTTTTCCTTGATGACATAGCCAATAGACTTCAAATTTTAGCTTAGCCTCTTCCCGTTGTTTGTTCTCGTCATGTTATATTAACATTTTGACGATGAAAATCCTCTAGCACGAGTTATGATAAAGCCGATACACCGTGTTGAAAAAGTTAACATGTTACAAAAACAAACCTCATATAGTTTGCAAATCCATATAAAATTGGGTGAAGAAAAGGATGAAGTTTGAACTACTTACTTCAAAGGATAATGTGTTGCTCTCGAGAAAAAAGTAGATACCTATAATATA
Organism: Akabosia matsudoensis; assembly: GCA_019593645.1. Classification (NCBI taxonomy): domain Eukaryota; kingdom Metazoa; phylum Arthropoda; class Collembola; order Entomobryomorpha; family Paronellidae; genus Akabosia; species Akabosia matsudoensis. The sequence continues at coordinate 25,844 of VICI01001025.1, read as the reverse complement.
GCGTGCCTTTTTGGTTACACATTTATATGCTCTGCGTCATGGAAGTAAAAAGGGACCTAGCTCTTGGGTTTTCTTTCTCGCTTGTAATATTTTTTGGCTGTTTGCTAATTTACTTGAGACATGACACTTGTGGTAGACTCACCAGTCTCAGAGAAAATGATAAAAGTTACGAATGTGTGTACGAGAATGTTTCAAAGACTAATAAAATTAAAGTGTAGCCAAACTAACATATAAATTATTCGGGCCGTTTCAAAAACGAACCGTCTCTCAACAAAGTGGCTTTTTTGGTCGTCGGATTTTTTAGCAAGGTTTTTCATCTCTCTCTCACTCTAAGTTTAGAAAGTTATAAATAAATAAAAAAGATAAAATTAGTAACAATCATCTGTATGCCTACAAGTTAAGCTTAACGGTTTTTGCAGGAGCAGGTGCTTTGTGAAAAATGCAAAATTGTCAAAAGCGAAAAATTAAAGTAGACATGCAACTAGTATATTCCAGGACAAGCATCATCATCAATTACATGTCATTCTTTTGACAAGGCATTTTCTTCTCGACGTTTCTCTCTTTCAGAAGACTGAAGACAAACTTGAAAGGGTGTTTCAAGTGGGAGTGCAAGCACAAAATATTAAAGGAGGAAAAGTAATAACCGGATGTTGTGCTCTATTTGGTTAATTAAAGAAGCTAAGTAGGATACGTATTACGGAGAATGATAACTTATGTACCCTTGTTCGACAGATTTGTGGATGTTAGAAAATACCCGGACCTTTTCGTTTGAGAGATTCCAGTGCATTTATTAAAGGGTGTAATTTGTTTTAGAAATGCTGACATTATATTGTCGAGATAAAAAGGAAATTAAGGTCCACCTTCTCGTTTCATTCAATTTCCTTCTTGGATTATGTTCATACAACAGGAAAAAGTTTATGCTTATACTTCCGCTATGGACGTATCATTATCTAATATTTAGAGAAACTGTTTGCTTGGCGAGTATAGATTTTTCACCAATGGGTGCACAACCATAAACAATTATGTTTGCCAGAGCGGGTTGTCTCGCATGAATGGTGTTGTATTCCAAGAACACTCTAATGATCCATTCGGATAAAGCTTTTAATCTTTTTTGCCATGCATTTTTATCGTTCCTCATCGATTTCATTATCATTCCACCTGGCTTTTCCATACCTGTGTGATGTAAATAAATATTTGCTTCATACAAAAAAAAAGAATCTGCAGATAAACATCGACTATGGATCTGCATTAGCTGTCATGTAGGACGATAACAGTCGCAGTATTTACAAAACCAAACAATAAAACAACATCTTGTTTTGTGTACATGCTGTATTTTCTATGGAAAAGCTTGTATGAAAATGAAACACCTGTTTATTTATTATTAATCATGCAGAATATTTCCAAGTTGTTTTTTTCATGGGTTCCCATAAATCATGTTATTGTATTATATCCTTTGATACTAAAATTATTGATAAAAAGATTGAGACAACCATTTTGTGTGTAGTTTTCCACCACCAGGAAACAACAAATTGCCTTGACGATGTTGAAAGATAAGCAATAATATGGAAATGAGCTGTACGTCTGGGGAATTATTACAAACAATCTGCAATCTCAAACTCTTTTCATGTCCTAGTGCTACCTGTGCGCACTGTACTTTACTTATGTCTGTGTACACAGTAATCCGTCTGGTAATCTAGTAAACATTTCCAGACCAGTAATTTCTCATCGCAAATGGGGAGCATTTTCCGAAAAATGAGCTTAAAACAGGTTTAATATACGTTAATACGTTTAAATTACGTTTTATGAGCCTTTTTGCGAAAGTGTTAGGTACTCAGGTCACCTATATTTTCACTCTCATGCTTTCTCCGTACCATTCTCTTTTCAAACTTTTCACATTATTCCTCTTTTATTACGTATTCATACATCTTCCAGCATGAATTTTACATTTCATGTCGTCATCTTTCCATTTTCTCAGTCGTGTTTCCCTCAACACCACTTGAAAACAAACTCTCTCTCTCTCACTCTGTCTCGAGCAGATGCCCCTGATGGTGGACCCTCATTATTATCATCATCTAAAAAGCACATTCCCCACTTTCACTCCACCGTACAAAATGTAGTGCTCTCTCTCTCTCTCTCTCTCTCTCGTGTAAAACTGTAAACAAACTCATCAGTTTTTCCATATTGCAAAAGAGGAAAAAAGAGAAAGATATAAAACACTTCTGAATGCAACTTTTGTAGCCTGTTTAAGTGTCCTTGAGGGTTTCTGTTCATCCGCCTACTTTCCTCAGTTTCTTACAAATGGGATTTCTTTTTATCTGAAAACAATATTCATGCCGGCTGGTATACGTGTATATTCCATAAAACAAATCGCGTATTGTTGCCGCTCCAGCCAGCGTCTACATCAAAGCACAAAATTGTTCGGAAACAACTTTGAAAAGGGCTGAAATAAAAAAAAACTAGGCCAAAGACTGGAGTAAGAGTAATGATACTGCTGCGAAAGAACAGGCTCAATCCATACTGAACCCAATTGCCACAACATTCACAAATGATTGGGATCAGCAGTATTAAAAATACCATCGAGTATGCATACGGTTGATATGTTACAAAGTTTTTGTTTTATGTTCCCAGAATACGTAACGGGTAGGTTCATGTCTTGTCAAAAACTAAAATAAAAAAGTTTTCGCCTGTCCACCCTCTATATTCCTTTTTATGCCGAACTTGGAAACTGCGCGACAAAAACAAAAAAAAGAGAATGTATGTGTAGTCAGCATTTTGCATGGAAATTGTCTAAGTTCAAAGGAAGCACGTTGCGTCGTCCTGCTGGAATGCACTTTCCATGAAAAATATTTGTCAAACGACGACTTTCTCAACCTAACACTTGCGACTTGCGATAGTCATTCGTTTAGCGAGAGACGGTTTGTTGAAAGTTTGTTTGTGCGTTAAGTCGTTGTAACACACCTTAAAAAACGGGGTTGCCAAAAACATATCCCAATGGTTTACGAAGGATGAGTCAAGAGTTGCTGACTTCGTCATTAATTTTTTTCGATTCTTGAAATTTATTTTAAATTGCTGCAAGCATTCCACGTCAGGTCAGGACTTAGATTTTATCTAAGATGATAAAAAATGGTTTATCTGTGGATAGTAATCGTTTAAACGTTTGTTCTTCGCGCTACGCTGCTATATTACGAGAGTAAGATTTTAGCTGAAAATTATTAGCTCATTCAAGTTCTAAAAGACAGTTATAGAATGAATGTTGTTATAAGCTTTTCGCTACTTTCAATTTAACCTAAATGCTAAAATACATAGTACCATGATTGAAAGTTAATTTTTAAAAAAGAGGGTTCTTTCTACCAGTCCACCTACTTAGTTTTGTTAAAAATTCTTTACTCTCATTGTCATATTTACCAGAAATATACAACTCCAACGACCTCTTGTTTATATTCCGCATTGTTTAAAAAATATATTTTTCTTTGTAGTATTGCTGCTTTTTTGTTTTTGTGGCCCAACTAAAATCTCAAGACAAAAAAAAAAAATGTAGATGTATTTTTTCGCAAGTTTATGTTCCCATTCATTTTTATTTCCCGTCCCCTCCTTCTCTCTCTAATATAACTCGACTTAAATAATAATCCCATCTTGCCACTTGGCAAGATCAACATAAAGGGGGAAAAAGTTTCTCAAAAACAACAAGTCTATATTGCATATCCCATATCTCCTACAGCAGCTTTTACTCATTCATACCACATTCGTTCACGTTATCCATCGACAGCATCGATTCCATCAAAAGCCTTTTTCCCAATATTCCACTCAAAGTTACCGTGCTCTCGCTTTTTATCGTTTTCCCATCTTCCAATTTTCCGTGCCGTAGCCATTTCTGCATTCTTTCTGCTCACCAAACGATATTGCTGTTTTTTCTGCTGATTATTATTGCAAAAACGTGATTTGGAGCATTATAATTTTTTTTCTGTTCTCCCCAACGGTTCTTGAAGACATCAAGCCGGTTCGTGTTTTAAGAACACACCAAAGCTCATATTATTGAGTGTCCTTAATAAAGCGTTATTCGACAACGCATTGGTATGCATAACGTATTAAATTGATTAGGCCTTCTATTTCCAAAATCATAGCAATCAGGCCTTAGGTACATAACGTATCGGTAGGTTATTGGCATTATGAAAAAAGTTTTATTCAAGTTGTTACTGATGACTTAAGTTCAAAGGATTCTAGTCGCCTTTCATTTGTTTAGCTGAAGTCGAACTCAGAAACCCCGGGTACCTGAACATGCATAAAAGCCTATGCGAAGGCTTGTAAGGGTCCCAGAGAAACTGTGTATTTCAAATTTGGTTAACATCGGAGCACGCGTTCCCATTTTATAGTGACAAAACCAAAATTCAGGTACCTGCGGGAACCTGAAGGTTCCAACTGAGTAGGCCTAAAAACTATACAGCTCAACGTTAGTCCACTAAAAACCTGTATGCCAAATTTGAAGACAATCCAAAAAATCGTAGGGGAGTTATCGGATGACAGGTGACTTTTGAGATCCGGACATCCGGAGAGACGATCAAGTGCTTCTCAATAAGCTTTGCTACCGAAATACTTTTAATAAATGAAAATATGCATCTGCTCATCTTCATTTGTTTAGTATGCGGATACATGTGATGCTTTAAAAGGTTTATGGGGGTTCTTCTGATATTTTCGCACTTTGAGTATCAAGAATAACAAATTTTGAACATTTTGACATAATATAGTTTAGTTGTTTCCAAATTATATCATGGAGATGAAATGAGTCGATTTTTAATCGAAATCGAATTTAATTGAGGTTAAAAGACCGCATTGCTAGTGCGGTTATGTGATGCTTTTTGTGTATCAATGTATTGTGGTGGTTGTTTGATGCTGATGCCGAATTCCAAACGTTGCCGAATTAGAGTACGATAAGTCACCGTTGACTGGGTGACCGGCAGATCCTGCCTAAAGTACTGAGCACTAATTATCCCTGGTTTAGTTGATTAAAGGTTGCGTAACAACGGTATTCCCTCAATCCCCAGCTACTCCTATCAAATCCCAAGTCTTTAATCTAATTGCCCTCGTGTCCCCCAAATTATGACAACTGACAAAAGATCACTTCCCGAATTTGACAGCTAACTAGGAATTTTAAATAACTGTGGGTTCGAACTAACACTTTACTTTCTTTTACAGCATTTACTGTTTTTTTAATTAATCGACCAGTTCTCAATTGACAATTAAATTTCTTTTTACAATGATTGACAGTTTTCACTCTGTCTTGCTCTCTCTCCAAGTTAAAAACTTACGACTACGAAAAAAACCAAGTTACGTATTTTTATCAACGTTCCGTTCCACGCAAGTAGACTACACAAAGGACAAAATATACAAGCGGGCGTTTTACATTTTCATAAAATACGTTAAGCAACTCCGTTCATTCCATCAGCCACGACATGCCGACCCCCAAAATCAGCGTCACGCAAGTTGACTACACAAAGGACAAAATATACAAGTCTGGCGCTTTACATTTTCATAAAATACATTAAACAACTCCGTTCATTCCATCAGCCACGACAAGCTGCCTGTGCGCTGATTTAGAATTTCATGGTTGCTACCTCCAGAAGAGAGAAGAAGAGCAGAGCCAGGTAAATTAATTAGGTAACATTTCAAAAGAAAAAAAACGCAATGTGAGTAACGCTGGTATCTGCTGCATGATCATGGCCAATTTTCAGCGACTTTTTACATGACAATATATAATTGATAACTAAAGAAACATCTCTCTACATTATACGATTTGGGTAGTGAATGAGAAATGGGACAGAAGATTGCTATCATAAAAATACGATGTGTGCTAACTCAAGAATAATAATGCGTCGCACATACGTAGTCACTTCGGATGGTAAACTAAACTACAAGTAAACTATGCAACCCGAACTAGGTGTTCACATGGATTTATGTGAAAATTGTTGACAGTATCCTGGCTCCGGATATTAAAATACGTTTCCTAGCATTTAGTAAAATTTAAATCAAAATTACAACATAATAGTACATAAAACAATCTCGGAGACCCTCATAAAACAACCGTTATTTTCAAAGTACATAATTTAGTAGTGTTTGTTTACGCTCGTGACTCGTAACAGCACTGGAGACGTTCGTACGTATACATTGTCCAGTAATTGTAGTCAACAAAATAAGGCGGCAGACGTACATGGTTCATATTTTAGGGTGACAGTTATGGCTATCTTTCAAGATTTACGTAGATATGATCATGAAAATGTCTTGGTTCTGTTTAAGAATGCGTAGTGAGCTACGAATGAGTGTCAGTAGGAGAAAGTATCTGTTTCATCGTAAGTTTACACAAAAAAAATTTTAATGGGATTTTAATACATTTAGTCCCCGGAACTTTATGAAAACAAACTGTTATGTCGTTTCCTTATCTCTTGAATGTACTTTTCTAGCACCAACTGAAATTTCGTATTTATAATGTCAGCATGAACGTGTTTTGAAGTAAAAATGGTATAATACATGCCGAATCGCTGTCAGCCAGCATAATGTCCCCTTATTTACAATTGGGACGAAATCTTACATTATTTATGATTATTGATAGAAGAATATGCTTGGCCCATGAGTTTTTTCTTGTAGCTTACTTATATAATTGCTAAGTCAATTAGCAAGTATTTCAGTTGCTTTAACCGCTTCAGGGAATTGCGTGTTTGTATTCGTTCTGAGAATTTAGTACGAATATTACTGAAAGTGGAGCAATTTCCTCATTGAAAGTGGGCTTTTAAAAACTTTCTACCGTCACGCCCACTAATTTTCACATGGATCAATCTTTTAAATAATTTCAAAAGGCATACTTTAAAGTCTGTGTGTACGCCAACGGCTCATTTCATCCTTCAGAATTCTTTTCGACGATTAGGGTTAAGTAAGCTCGGGCATAATTTACAAATCAATATTTTTTTTGGCGAACTGTATTTTGCTATACGTTCGATAAGCAAATATTTTGAAATAAAGGTTTACATTAAAGGGCATTCACACGGGTACAGCATTACAACTATGCGTTTTAAATGAACATTACACGAGAAAGGAGTGGATGTGAAAGTCGAATGGGTTGACTTGAGCAAGATTGACTACCACTTTCCATCAGCTGGAGAACCTTTCACTCACAGCTTCATGGTCTTTGCATAATATTATAAATTGCATAATGAATTTTTATACTCGCAGTTCCAGTCCAGCTAGATCGATACATGACACATGAAGCCGGTCTGTGGGTGCATGTCACCCGGGAAATGCAGTTAGATTGACAAGGGTATTTTGGCACGCATACAGTGCGGCACCAAGCTAATTTTTTCCTTTGCTACATTGTTAGAAAACTCAGCTTGAGGTACACAACAAACCACACAACTACAGCTAGTTTTCTTTTGTTCTTCACACAATACACTTGAATCTTGGGCATGTATTTAGCTCTGTTGAAGTACGTTCGGTGTTGTCATCGTTTAAAATGGCTCTGAAATATGAAATAGAGCATTGCTTAAGTTCACGTGCACAAAAACTGATTATGATTACCATTACCATTCTGGAAAGCTATCAGTCAAAAAAGGTATGCCTTGTGAGTTTTCTATGGATATTTCGTTGCTGTAACTTGATATACACGNAACTTGATATACACGTGTTGGGCACTTTCCCAATCCTCGTTGCTCGCAATATTTAAAGGGCCGTGGTTTGTTGAAGAGGATAAAAGGATATTTATAATGTAAACCAAACAGGAAATGTGTTTGCTGGAGGGCTTAGCTCGTGCCGGTAATGGAAAAATATTTTCTCAATACAGAATTCGCGCTAAATGCTTCCATACGAACCTTTGAGCTTCGAGTTTTCCTTTAAAATACAAAATTATTTGATAATACAAAGGTGATTAGCAGTGAGCGTTGTAAAACTATTCCGAAACGTTCTTCATTATCTCTGGTAAACATTGAAAGGAAGAAATCATACTAGACACTAGAGTGATTTCATCGTGGGAAATGTATTCGGCCTAACATATTCTCTGCTGTTTCGTAAAATACCACGTGCTACAAAAGACAGGCCTTGCTTCTCATTTAAAATTACAAATCATCAATGTTTTTCTTGTGTAGATTATTTAGTCGATGGGAAACCCGTACGGGCTTGAGCCTCTGCGTTTCTTTTAGCGACGTTTTGAAGCTCTGCAGTCCTGAGTTTATCATGCCGCGACTTGCTTTAAAAAACTCAAATAAAAATTAAGACAGGCAAAATTCTCAATTGTGAATCGCTAACTGGAATGAATAACAGAATTAGTAAAGTAAGTTGTTAGCAGTCATTATCTCAATTATAGGCGTAAGTATCTATTAGTTCATAACTGCATGCTTTCCTCTTTGGAGACTTTATGACACATTCGGCTTGTCTTCATGCATAGCACTTTGCCATGAACACTTGCAACTTACTGTTAACGTTTTACTTCGTTTTTATACGTAATGATTTGATGTTTCTCGTTGAAAATATTTTTATCGCAAAAAATTTGCAGCATGAAAAACTTGATATTGTGAACGAGAGAATTTTTTTAAAAGACTTTCTGTTTCCTTGAGATTAGGCAGTCGACGTATAAAACTTTTTGCGACTCTTGCAACATTGAAACTTTCAATATTCTTGAGTTCATCAGGATTCCTAAGAGTGATACCAAGTCGAAAACTGTTTCTTTGCGAAATATTTGTATCTGAAATGTAATCTCCGGAGTTTCAGAGTGATTGCCATTTGTGAGTCAGACAAGCTGTAACTTTCTCTGGAGGAAGGCAGACAGACATACGCAATTGTATTTTCTTTATACATGCAAAACGTATTTAGAAAGGAGGCAAGTATCTATTACTGAACGCTTGGATAAGAAAGACAAGGGGAACTAGTACTAAATAAAATGTTTTAAAGTCATTTCAAGCAGTTTTAAGAGTTGACTTTTCCCATACGCTATTTTCGCTGCAACCATGTTTTACGCATTTATTTTCCACTTGGTAAACACGTCCGCCCTTTACATTCATCTTTTCATTTAAATTGGCTTGTTTTCATTCTCTCTGCTTTGTTGTGGTTTTTTATACTTTGTTGACTTATGTATCCCAGAGAACCAAGGAGAATATTAATTTTCGCAGCACTAAACAAAATAAATTCCGTACGAATATTATTTCACAAACCTTTAAGCTGGCATACTAAATCGTAAAAAATGTTAATGAGGTTGCCAATAATGTCTTGCCATAAGCCTATTGTAAATGAAGGTTGAAGGTATTTGCTTCTGCGAAAAAAGTATCCTAAAGCTTGTGTAGTTTAAGTGTAATCTGCCAGACGCATTGATTTAGGAAACGGAATCTATGTCTACGTCAAAAATCTATATCGCATAAATGGAAATTTTCGTGACATGCTACCATTCCCAACATAAAACTCCCAAATCACCAATAATGTTCAATCTTATGTACAGTGATTTCGGAAAACTTTGATTGAATGTCAATTTGTAGAATAAGTATGCCAGCTCACATATAATTCTCGGGTCTTTTGGAAGACATGGAGCGTGAGTTTTCGAAGGATTTTTAAAACCAACAACTTTCTTCGAAGACGGAAATTTACAGGTATTCCAACGAAGTATAGCTGCAACATCAGCATCTCGTATATATTATTTATGCACAAGGGATTTCGTTCACTGACATATATTATGTTGTTTTAAGAAAGCGTTATTACTTGAAGTATACAAGGTACAACGCGAAAGGTAACGGTAATATGCTTATAAAGGATAGACACGTATAACTCCATGCAACAACGCATGTAGTAATATGAAAGCGAAAGTAAAATGAGTTTTGAAGATGTAGCTACGCCGTGCGTCACAACAGATTTTTATAACTGAAATCCTGAATAAAGCAATGAAAGCAGATTGATATTGATTTAGCTGTTGATTTGGTTTGAAAATGATATGCCGCGCGGAACGCGAAAGATTTGTGTTGAAATGGCACCCCCAACTAGGATGGGAGAAATTTTCATACGAAATAAAATGCAATTTTGTTTAGAAGACGAGATGGTTGTAAAAAGCAAACAGGAAAGGAAAAGAAACGTGTTCGGAAAACAAATTGATTGCGACGGGTATACAGCACAGGAATACCATATCAGTTACAAATAATAGTCTGCGGCATTGATATTGCTGACCACAGAACATTTTTTTTGTTCCACTCTTTCTACTCTCATTTCTTCTGTACAAATTCTAAGTATTTAGGTATTTATTAAATAACAATCAAGCTGATTATCGGTTTTTGTGTTTTCTCTCTGGCCAACAGTAAAACCGCTTCCGTTGGAAAATTGCAGTGTGTTGAATCAAACAGGAAATTTCATCCAAGTTGAGTGCAGCTCACACCGCGAGCCCCCACCAATTCCTGATCAGCCTTTATTCCGAATCATGAACGGTGAAAGCAGTGGAAGTAGTTCTGCCGCATCATCTCAAACGAGTAATAACAACGTTGTAGATCCATCCCAGGCTTACCATCACGATCCCGCTCAATACGGCCTCTTTCCTGAATATTATGTGATGGAAGTGTGGGACTTGAAGAACCGTTCAATTCGAAAAAATTTAAGTGCTGAAGCGCCCGTTTTTATGCTCAAAGGCCTAGCACCAGGCTCTTGGCTCAGACTGGTTTTGTACGCTGCCAACTCGCATGGAAAGTCAGAGCCGAACATTATTGAAGCGGTTATTGCTGGCGATGCGGAGAAACATACTTTGGGTAAGTCAAACATGAAATAAATTTTATATCTTCATCTTTCTCATTTCTTCTGTTCACGAAAAAAAACCCTCATCGTCATATTATTTGGAAAAGCCCTGTTATTATTATTCATATCAATTTCATAGAAAAACACTTTCCATCTGCTTGGAATATTCATGCTAATGCTAAGCGAAAACGAGAAGAAAAAAATGTTAAAGGCCTTCCAAAAGAAAGGTCTATATGAAAACCATAACCAAGAAAGAACTGGCTACTCTTGTGATCAAGCTATCGAAACTGATTCAACCCTTTCAAACTTTTCCTTCAATTTTTATTTAATATACAATTTCTTCACTCGGAAACAGCCAACAGCGCGGTTTTACTGCGAAAATTTCTCTAACTTCGAGACCTATTGCAGCTTGCAATGGTTTAAAATATTCAGTACCACTGTAAAAAGAGTAAACTGTACTTCCTTGTATAGTCAGCCGGTACTAAATACATCAAACTGTTTATCCCAAGCATGTACAATACTAACTCGGTATCATTGGTTTGCTATTTGTAGATATCATGATGATTTCTGCAGATGATAATTCATTCGTATGATTTTCATAAAAACCACCACCCGTTAGATGGCATGCAGCCAACGATTTAGATGGTCAAAATTTGTGAACAATCGTGGACGAGCTTATGACAATAAGGCTGTGCCGGAAAAGAAGAGTTGGAAAGAGTTCATAAAATATGTTGAGAATAATTCATCTAGACATAATGCACTTCTGTGATTATAAAGAAATGCTCGATATCAAGCTCAAATGGCTAAATAATTTGTTCACCAAGCAATTTCTTCAGTGTCTTTTAACTGTCAAATCCAACCATGTATTTTTTTAAAGCAGGGAAAGCCTCTGAGAGAAAATCATTGTGACTCTGGATACCTCTTTTCTACACAAACTTTCCTGTATTTTCCAAGATTTCTCTGCTATCATGGTTTATTCATTTCAATGAAATGTTAATTTAGTTGGTTCCCATTAAACACACTTTACATGGCGTGGTCGCGCTCTGGCAGAATTTCCTCCTCTCCAGTTTTTTTCCTATATTTGAAGGTATCCCGATTGGAATGAATACAATACGTCTTTCGCCAACCAAAGGGAAAGCCTCTCCTTTTAAGAAATATATATATCTTCAAGTTACGTTTTTATTTCTTAAAAAAAAAAGAATTTTCTTGGCTGGATACCATATCCAGATCTTCTTCCAGAAAATGAAATAATATAATATGTAGTTATAGAAAACTGTATATACATAACTCAAATATGCGACAAAGCAAGTACAATGAAAATTCTTTATGAAGATAACTTCTTGGCTCTTGTTTCCCTTACCGCTCATAATTATTTCAATGCAAGCTTCGTCTTCTTCAACATACATACACACAGTAAATATTAAACACAAGGAAAGCGATGAGTTCTCTGGCAAATGAAACGATTAAATCTGGATGTATGCAATGTTTACTATTTAAGTTGATAGTTGGATAAAAGGTTCATGATATGATTTCAAAGATGTCAATGAATTAGGTCATACACCTTTCATGGATAGAATATTTTAGTCCATTTTGTTCGTAGAGAGGATAACTTCTTAAGTTGGCTCATTTAGGTAATTGAATTTTAGTCGCCACAGATTTTGTTTCCCTGTCATTTTCAGAAAGTCTGGTTCTTGTGACTAAGCTATTACTACAGAGGAGCTTCTTTTGGGGCGAACACAAATTTTCACTTTTTTCGTCAGCATGTCAGTTGAGTCATAAAAATTCTTGGGTTTTATTTTTACGACTTCCTTGCGGAATAGTTTTTGGAAGCAACCAGACCAACGCGCTTTTTTAACAACAGCAACACATTTCGTTGTTTTTCTCCCCCTCTTTTAAAACAATTCATATTAGGAGTTTAACATGCAAATTCCAATATTATAACCATCTGCTTGTCTGTTCACGTTTACTTCATTTAATAAGACTCTTGGACTGAAACGGTAGAAATTTTGCTCTTAAGCTTAAAATGAAGAAAACCAAAAATTGTAGAAATTGAGGGTATTTTAAAGTAACCTGACGTAAAAATTAGATTGGACGTGAGATTTTTTTACCTCATAGTAGCAGTAGTAGAAAAATTCTCCGTCTACTCTTAGAGTGTGGAAGTGCAATACTCTGTAAATGAAGGAGATGAGGAAACTAGCAAACTTTTGCTTCTAGCATTTTAAACAATAAGAAAACACTTAACTCTCCTTTAAATGAGTGCTGCGATATGAAAGAATCGCCAAATTAAATAATATTTCATGGCGCAAAAACTTAGAGGTTTAGATAACCTTTGTAAAAGTATACATTACCGCGGGTGTTTCCGGTTTCAAACTTGTAAAGTGCGCTTTCATGTTGTTTCTATAGTTTGTCATTTATTCAGCTTCTACGAAAGCCTACGAGTTTTAGTCGTGCAGCAAATCTACTTTGTCTCAATCCACATTTCCCACTGTAACAGCTATTTTTTCAGATTTTCCCGGTGTGTCATCACAGTGGAAAAAAGGAATGATGGACCCTATAAATTTTAATTCTCCGCTGTCTTTTCACCATTTTGAATAATACAAGTTGTGGATTGTTCGGTGCTGTCATCATCACCACATGGTAGCTGTCCTCGCCTGTCCATTTTCATTCTCTGTACCTCGTGGACAGCTTTTGTTTTTCCTGCTGTTAATTTTCCCTCCGCATTAAAATACAGAAGAAACGAGTGGCGATGACAAGGAAGTAGTAGCCTGCATATTGTGTACTTCAAACAAAACATTGTTTCCTTTCCTTACTAATCCACTGCTGCGTAGTATAGTCGATAAAATTCTTTAAACAATAGTAAAAGGCTTAAAGGAAACGGGCAAAATTTTCTCCTTCAGTGTGTAGTGTTTACTGGGAGTGCCGCCGCCCTTTTTTCCGCAGAATTGCGTAATGAATGGCCGATTTAAAAATAATAATTACTTGCATATTAGAGTTTAAAAATATTCATGTACTTTTTTAGATTAGAAAACCTTTTTTTGCTATGCTGGCCCTACCTTGGTGTAGTCAGTTTTTGCTCGAGAATCATCTCTTTGTTTCATCTCTCATAATATTTTGCCTGTGCTCAGCTGTCGAGCCCATTTGCTCTTTTCATTTGATTTTTCTGAATATTACTTTCTTTACTTTCACTGGAACAAAAGCAATATATTTGGAAAAGTTGCTGTAATTTTGGTGCAGTGCATCATCTTTGTTTTTTTATCCTAGTGAAAGTTGTGTAAGCACACAGCAATAATGTAAAACTTCATATCGTTGTGCTGCTGGCATGAGAAAATTCCCGGTGGGATTAAAATGTGCAATAACCGATGCGACTAGACAAGGGAAATACTAGAAGGCTCTCAGAAAAAAAGCCGGGCAATGGTAATGATAATGATGAGGTTGTTTCAAAACTACCCGAATAGCTTTATAAAAAAAAGACCAGCATCGTGGCGACGACAAGGTTATTACGAACTCAGTGAAGCGTGCCATGGTGCTACCATGGCGACTCTCTAGGTTTAATATGCTTGCATGTAGATCTCTGTTTGATGTGCAATAGCAAGACGGTTGAGAGCACCGTTGGTCACATAGCTATATATGAACGTTTTGTTTTTTGTAGTACAGGATAAGAGCATTTAATCCTTCGTAACCATACAAACTATCGCTGATACAGCTTGTAGTTGAATTATAATCCTCACTTGATTAAGTTTATGACTTTACGCAACAAATTTCACGTTGAACTATTTGAGGTGTTATCCAGCTTGATATTTTTTTTATATAAATCATTCCTTTTACCCTTTCGTGGGTAGGAAAATTTTAATAAAAAATTAAGTAATCGAGTGCAGGAATGAGCGGTAATGTACAATGAAATTCAAGCTCGTGAAACCAATTTTGGGCTTAAATTAACTATTTTTATGCGCTAAACTTTCAGTACGGCCTGAACCGTGAAATTTGTATTTTTCATGCAACAATCATTTCTTTGGTACATTTTCTCATCAAATTCAGAAGCTAAGAGAATCAAAGGAGAAAGATTTTCAGGTCGATGTAATACGTTTGGTTTATGCTTAGGTTCGCTTGCACAGTAAGTACGTAACGTGTAACGCTGATGGATGATATCAATTTGCGTTTGCACTATAAAGACAGCAAAACCGGCAAAAAGTACATAGTTTCAAATTCTCTGTGCAGGATTAAGGAACAACACTTTATATTAATCTCTTTTACATAACTCAAAACATCTATTCTCGAAATACGCTGCAGGTTAGTATATAGTAAATATATATTATTATTTCCAGTTGCATATTATTATGAATTCTTTAACTATTTTGCTGTGAATAAAAGTTGGAATAGAAAATAATTTTATGCATGGATATAACACTGCGAAGCTACTATAGCTTCATAAGAAGGCACTATGAAACAGAAAAGGTTGTTTTTAACATTATAACTTGATCTTCATAACAACTACATTAAATTCTGGATCTTTGTGGGAAAATCAATGTTTCTTTTCTTCACAGTCTCTAAATAATTACATATGCGTAAACTTAAATTTATATTTAATGTCATAACCAAAGAAATAGTGGCCAACATTCGTATCCCCAAATTTTAAGTTTCTCCACGTTCATATTTGCTTACTGCTACGTGTTTTAAGAGCAAATCTGTCTTTTTTCCATAGGTAAACAACAATCGTAATGTCCCTACCTCATGGGACAAACTGCATATTCCAAAACTTTATGCCAGAAAAATTTTTGACATCACTTCTGTAGTTCAGTTCTCGGAACAAAACATTTCACTTGTGAAAGTGCAGGTTAGGGAGGACTTCAGTTCTCTTCAGATGCATCATCGTCCCAGTGATTTCCTGATTAATGATGTAACCAATACGTGTGCATCTCACGGCCTCCGTACCCTAGTAGACAATAAAACAATCGTATACAATAATCAAGAAAATTTATCCTGCGCTATGTACTCTCTACCCCAGAAAAACTTCTTGATTGCCAGATTGGATTTCTAACCCAGTAGGTAAATATTTGCTCGATACGATGGTCACAGTTAACTACATCATTCCATTCTGTGGTTCATTATGTTAGAGGTAACTTGTTGACAATTTGTAAAACCGTATCGAATGCTTTTTGCCGTCAATATTTGTCGTTTCCTCGTGAACCTAATTGCAAATCAAAGCATTCAAAAGGAGTGAGATTTGTTGATACCAAGATGTTATTTTAAAGGAGAGCTGCCACTCAACAAAATGCGATGGATTTTTACCTGTTCAAAATGATTGTGCTGTCACTCGAAACCACTTTGAAATTCTTCATGAGCTAAACGAACCAATTGTCATACGCTTTGCAATCTTTTTTTCTCTTTTTTTTGCCAATCCTACTTTGAACTGCTACCTTAACGACATTTCGCTCTTAACTTGTTTGAGTGATTGATCTCTAGAGCTTTTCTAGAAAACCCTAAGCTGTTAAAAGATGCATGAAAAAGGTAAAGGAAGGAGAGAAAAACACGTCCTCATCTCAATCCCTTTTTTTTTCTTGTTTCGTTTTGTATTTTTTCCATCGAAAAAAAAATCTTTGGTCAAAATGATTTCCCATCAGACGAAAGACAAGTAAAGCTGGCTGTTTGGTTCGTTAAAGATTGAGGTCACAATCTCCAAAGGAAAAAAATACTAGGCTGTCGTAAGAGGCTGACCGAGAGATATATCAAATGTCGCCCTTACCCCCATGTCCTCAAGTGACAAAAAGTAGTTTTACCTATAATATTATAAGTTTCAACAACTTGGAATGGAAGTGCTTTTAGTTGACAAAAGAACGTGCATAATGGAATAGTAGTAAAATCAAGACGCTCGAACAAGTGAAATGACAAGCGAATAAAATTAGCTGGCTACTGGAAAAAAAGATAATTTTTAAATGGGAACATACATCTACAGGGAAGGAGAAAGCGATGAGTCATAAAAGAAATAAGCTGGGTCTTTGATCTGATGAAAAAAAAAATCCTACCTTGCGTAGTTACCACCTGCTCCTGTTGGGAACAGGTACACAGTAATAATATCATAGAGAACGTGGTCGATTGACTGTTTATGAGCTTTTCAACCTTCTGCTCGTTCACCAAAAGAAAACCAATTTTGAACATGGCTGATTGCACATTTTCTTTTCATTGGGGATTCCTTTCTCGGGTGAGCTCCATACGGTTAGGTAGTCTTGCACAAAAGAGGTGCGAAAAAATAGCAGCACTAGTAGTTCATAGCTTCGTGAGACGCTAAGGATAGAATTACCGTCAAGTGCATCGAGAGAACGTTCCTGAAAACGGGAAAGTTAATGATGGCTCGAAATAGTGTGAATTAATGACATGAAAGCGAAAAGTCTACGATTATGTGTGCGTTTTTCTAGTTTCTTTTAGGAGCACACACGGTTGAAAGAAGAGCTATGAATAAAGCTGGCAGGCTGGTATATAAATACCGAGTTATAGGTTCGTTATCGGTTTTTATTGTACATGAGCACCAGAGGACTTTTACCAATTGTAAAAATTGGTATCTAAAATAACGATACCCATGGAAGCAGAAAGCTCCATCAGTAGGCAGTGATCTTATGGTTTTTAGCGTGTGAACAGATACTAAACGAAACTCGTTTTTAATTGTAATTACAGGCGCGCGAAAGGGCAAGATTGAACTGTTTCCTCTCGTGGCTATGGGAATTGGCTTAGCATTTATTGGCACCATCGTCGTTATCTTTGTGGCAATGTTACTTCGATCACGTTTCGCGTCCTCTCATCGGGGATCAAGCTCGCTGGGAAGCACTCATTGTGAAAAGCCAAATTCGATGATGCTATCTGGAGGCATGACAACTGCCCCTAACAATAGTAGCACATCTGGAACGGGCAACAACACGTCAGCAACCAATAATTCCTCCAGAATAGTTGGCGGATACAGACCTATTCCACAATCTAAAGCGGAAGCAGATGCGAATCCAGATATTATTCCAGATGGAAACAGTTTCTCAACAGGTAATTTAAAGATGACATTTTACTTTGATTACATAGCATGCAAGTTGTCTTAATAATCATACCAGATGAATACTCCAAAATCCACATTAAAATATTGGAAGTGCTCTCAGCTTTGCCATAGTAGGACATTTTGTTTATCAACATCACAATAATTTATTTTCCGATCACAGATTACAAAGAGGAGCTAAAGAGAAATTTAAGTCGGAAAGGTCTGTACATACCCACGGCTACTTCAGACAGCGATGTCCAAGATAACTGCACAATCAGCCAATCTCCTTATTTGCGGAATCACGTGAACAGCAC
This sequence comes from Akabosia matsudoensis, assembly GCA_019593645.1. NCBI lineage: Eukaryota > Metazoa > Arthropoda > Collembola > Entomobryomorpha > Paronellidae > Akabosia > Akabosia matsudoensis. The sequence goes on along the minus strand of VICI01001025.1, from coordinate 7,781 downwards.
CCTCCCCCGACCGAACCATCACACCAACGGGGGAACACCTACAAACACTTATGCGAACCATGCCGCAACAAACAACAGTATTCATTTATACTCTAATCATTACCCGACACCCAATCAGTATCACAATCCATATCAAACATTACAACACTACCGATCATCCCCTGGAGCTCCTCAGCAACCCCGGAGCATCCACCCCTCTCAGACACCAGGAGGCATAGACTTTGCCAACGACTTTATCGGTCCTGTACATCAACAGCCGCATCATCCATCACAGAATGATTTTAATACGGTCTATATTCGAGATAAGCTACTGCTAGACAGTGACATCCCGGAAAGTTGTGTTTGAGCTTTGCAAAGACACCAGATGCGTTCATTTTTACGTTTGAGATTTTTGCACAAAAATTATTACAGGTCTTTTTTTTAGGTTGGTCTGTGCCATTGAATTACTGACAAATGTATTACCTGTAGATGGACACATACAAAATCATGAAGAATCTATACGTTTATGAACTTTAGTAAGTATAAGTCTTAGTCTTGTGTAATGTAATTGTACAAGCATTGCGATTCGGTGAGTAGTTGAAAGCTGTTGCTCTATTAACAAAATTTACCTGGTTTTGCAAAAATGTATTGTGTTCCAGAATAATATTATTTTCAGCAAGAGTGTCATTACATTCTCTTATTTGCGAATCTAATACCTTTGCATTGCTTTTATATCGGCTTGCATATTTTTCCCCATAAAACAATAAAAAAGAAATCTTATATCGTATGCCAAAAAACGTTAACGTATATCTCTTATATGTCTACTACGTGTAAGTATGTGCATCTCAAGATTGTTGTAAAATAGGTATATCATATAAAAGCCGTGATAAATGTGTGTACTATTACGATTAAGTTGTCAAAATAAGCTAGAAATGCAAGCGGGCAAACATTTTTGTTACTTACAACGAGTATAGGAAAGAGTGTTTTCTTTTTCCTTTGTTAAACAACTACGTTACTGATAATAAAAGAGAATATACCAACAGGCCGAACGTTACCATTTTCACTATGCTGTCACTTTTACTTTGGATTACAATTCGAACATCATCCTCTTACCAGGGTAATCAAATTGACGAACCTCTCACTTTTGGGGAATTCTGGATATACATGCAGAAGTATTAAACGGTAAGTCGTTATTAAAGGTACAATACTCATAGCAAAATCTCGAACACATGGAATCCATAAAACTGGATAATCTCATAAATAAATGTGTTGTTTTTTCCATAAAAATACAGTTGGGATTGGACCGACCAGAAAAAAGAGGAGTTTAGTTTTGAATTTGTAGGATCCTAAATGAGAATAGAGGGTAAAGTCACATTGTACAGCTTATTGATGAGACAGAAGCTACACGTATTGTGTGCGGTGTGCGACGGCTCATTTTGTTTCCTCGTTCTACTTTAATACCCGTGCAAAAACTAGAGAATAGCTGCATTTTGTTATTGCAGGATTACTCTCAAGGTTTCCTCGTAATTGAATCAGATATTTCATTTTCACTAAAACATGGGCTTGGGCAAAGGAGAAAAAGTCAGAATAATCTGTATGATTGAATGCATGGTAATAACTTTATTAATCAAGCCGTATTACAACTTGCATGCAGCATGAGTATCCTGCCAGAGTTTCTACCCATTCTTTACAGATTCGATTAGATTTTTGTTTACCGGGATTTCCGCTCATATAAATCAGCGGGGGCAACAAAATTGTAGTTGATAAGTGATAATCATGTATTCGTGTAAAGATAAAAAACAAAAAGTAATTCATAAAAGGTGAAATAATATGTTATTATTTGTTTGGGAGGAAAGCAGGAGAATACTATACAGAGAAACAGTAACATATACTGTGCGGTCTTCTACTGCATATTGCATACATATTTAACATTAATAAATAAGTACATAGTAGTAAAGGAACAATCTTTTACGACCATGCATGATTCAGATTTCGAATTCTCTCGTCGCAATATATATCTAATATCTACCGAAAAAAATAAATCTTAAACCTCCAAATGTATGTTTATGAACTTCTCTCTGTCATGATATATATTGCGACGAGAGAATTCGAAATCTGAATCATCATACAAACCATAATAAAGCTTGAAACAACATTGTTTGAACGGAAATTTTTATTTCTCTTGCTCATTTATTAACTGCAGCAGTTTCATTTACTGGAAATCTATAAGAGTGAACTATGATGGAAAGTAGGTATGTAATGCAGTCATAAATTTCAGCTCTCTTGGTCATATCTTCACCAATAAGAAGTAATAAGTTCGATTGATTGATGCCATGAGCCTAACTTTTTATTATTTAGTTGAAAACATAGTAGTAAAAACCGAGGCATCGTCCATATGTTAACAAATGGCCGCTCTTTGAGACAATGCAATCAGTTATTGTTTAAAAAAGGAACTTTCTGTATATCTATATGCCCAATGCCCAACTAATAGGGTCACATACACATGTAACATCGCAATATTGTGGACGTGAACTTTTTAGGGCTTTCACTCCCATCAAGACGCATATTTCGATACAGAAAGAAAACAAAAAAGGAAGGTCACTTTTTTAAGGTAAGTCGTGTCATGTCAAAATAAAACTCACAGCAGTAGAAGTGTTTTGACGGTGTCAAGTTATATCTTTGTCATGGAAGAGTAGTTCTTTTGCGTTTCACCATGAGCTAAATTCCGTATTTTGGCGTATGAGAGCAAAACCTTGTAATTTGGAAAAGTGGGGAAAATATTTCACAATAAAACGTACTTGACTTTCATTCCAGCCACATCACGTAGACAACAACAGCATCACTATGAATCTACAACCAATGGAAAACCTGTCATCCAAAAAGGCAGACGATGTTAACGCAATCAAAATGTCAGTCAATGGATTTTAGGTGAAAGTAAAATTCCTTTTATGCCCCATCACAGCACACGCTATACACACATTCTACACACCCAAACCTAACAAATCGACTGTTACATTATAAAATATAGGTGATGTAAGACCCCAGAAAAGAGATCGCAAGCATTTTATGTAGAAAAGTAATGAAGAGGTTGTTGTTTAGCAACGTTTGAAATAAAAGAAAAAGACAGTCAACTATTTTCTTACAAAACAAACAAGTGGGTTCTCTAGTTACATTAGATACCTGTCAAGTTCATGCTTCAAGTAAACGTTGAGGTTTTTACTTGCCAGCTACTAACATTCATCTTAGGAGTAACGCTGAAGACAGGAAAATTTTCGGCTTATGAATAAAATATTCCCCTTGTACAGACTCAAGAAGTAGCGATAAGCGAATTACGATCTTACGATGTAGTATACTTAGAATAAGTAGAATAAAGTTTTCATGATCTTTCAAGCATTTCCATCTTCGATCTCAATCAACTATTGCGGATTGCTAAATTTAAAATGCCAACAGATTAAGCTTTTGGATATCAATTATTATAGTTAGTCGTATCCTAAATCTTAGTTCGTTCGCATTTTAAATTTTACTGTTGATTTCATGCCAAATGATACTTATCATGTTCAATTATTTATTATATATGAATCGGTATTCGACTTTCAACTAATTTTCGTATCTGTTGGCAATAGACAAACAGACACAGTCAAGAATGTCAAAATGCGGCTTTCGCTATTTTATAAAATGGTTTAAAACTCTTGAAATTCAAGTTCTATACAACAGGGTCTAACGTTTAAAAACTTATTTTATTAATCTAGTGTGAGGCATTTCACTTTTCAAAAAATACTTCAATTTTAATCTCTAATATTTTCTCGAGCCTTCTGTTGACGACAAAAGCCTCTGCGTGTTTCCTCCTGAATGGCTTGTCTGCCAATTAAACCTGAATTAATTTGCGATGTAACAGTACTGGTTTCACTGAAAGAATTACAGGAGATCTACATAAGTAGAGAGCATTAACCAGCGAACGAAATCAATTTTAAGCCACTTATGCAGGTTTTCCCCTTTTATACATAATATTTATTATTTTATTTTGCGTGAAGGAGAAAATTGACGGATGGCCTACATAAATTTTCCCAACCAATTAGCAGTTTCATTCATCAAAATGCGTGCCCCATTACAAGTCATAAACCCATAAAACTTTAGATCCTTAGAAAAGAGAACGACTGTCAGGCTTTTTTCATGGCTAAAATCAGTTATAATTGATGTTCTTCAAATTTCTCACGATTGTAATTTTTAATGTCTTACGATCGACGGAGCTTTAAAATTCTAGAATGTTTTTGTTATTTTTCCTAGGCATGTTTTGTCTGCACTTATACCTGCAATCCACAAGGCGCAGGTATATCGATACTGAAATGAATGGCATTCTTTTTCAGTTTTTATTGAATACAAGTGTATAACAGCATGAATAACTCGTCTCATTGAGCTTTATGTGTACACACTTCCGTCCCTCTGATAAGCTCTTTTTCCTACTTTTTGCTTTGCCTCTACTCCTTTACTGTTTATTTTAATTACTGGCGAAAGTACACATCTGCCATCCACTATTTAATCTAAACCTCTCATAAAATATCCTGTCAACTCAGCTTAGCAGTTTAATCAATCTGTAATCTGCATGCATATTTTCTCACCGGATGTACTATTTTTAATGCTAAACAAACTCCGGGAGCCGTCGCAGTCCAGGAGGCTACCACTTTTTCAGCGAAGCTAGGTTGGTTTAATCAAGGAAACCAAAAGCTTGACAAATTCTTTTTGTTTGAACGTTACAACAATGAGCTCATATCATCGTACATACTTCCATTACAAGCAAAAATATAGGGGATAATTAGTTGGCGCAACACATTTTGTCAACAAGAACACATTTTTTGTTACTGCGTTTTTATATCTGTCAGTTTCATCTGTACGTTACAGCTCACTCAGTCGAGGAAACTCCAAACCGAAGGAAAAGTGTAAAAGGTATAAATTTCACAGTGCAGCACAGTCGTATATTGAAGTATAAGGGATTGGGTTTCCATGAATAAAACTTGGTTGATCAGTTCCGAAATAAGTACTATTCTCAGATACCGTGAGAAAAAGCTAAACCAACTCATAAAATAGACCACTTGTCTTGTGCGAGCATCCATTCACCAAAACAGAAGCTCGTTTACCATCTATTTCCGGAGCACACCAATCTCCTGAATTCAATTTAGCTGGTTCCATCCTCGCTCAAAACCAACTAACTATGGAAGCGAGAAAATTATGCGACTCGGGTCGAGAGCAACAGCGTGTCAAACTAAAGGAAAGCGAATTCTCATGTTCCTTTCCCCCGGAAACATGTATGAACATAACACTTCCTAGACTTGAGTATGACGAAAAGCTGTAAAAAGTAACCCAAACTGGAAACCCGTTAGTTTTTTTTTTCAAAACTTTTTACGAGTGTTCTTTAAACCCCAACGTACCAAGTTCAATTTGCTAAAATGGTCAGTCGCATGTTTTCTTTCAGGAGAAGAATCCTTCAGAAAGTGTTTGCCAAAAGGAAAAGATCCTTGAAAGTTTACACAACCACTTCCTTCCGATTATCTTCTCACTGCACTCCCTCTCGCCTTTACTGGTTTGAGCTGATAAACTCCCCTGTATCGCTTCTTGCTAATTATGAAACGACTGCGGTTATCGATTTGTATACGTTTCCTCCTCGTTCTCCTCCTTTGATCCTGTGAATCCCTTCAATTTACTCTTAACAAGGGTTACTTTCTGCTTTCTCCCTGGTAAGGGAATAACGATCAGAAACTTGATCGAAAGTGGCATCATCCGTGAAACAAAATATGTTGTCCTACCCAACTTGACAAAGCACGGGCTTTAGCCTAGAAAAAGTTTTACTTCATGAACCCGATTTTTTTTGTGTGTGGAAAAGTGGCCGGCGTGGTTGTGATACCCACTGAGGTTTTATTTCCCATTTTTGAATACCACAGTTTGTTTTCCACCCTATGCGGTACACTGTTCACTTTCGCGCAGATAGAAAAATCGCGTCCTGGCTGAGGTGCTTGATAGCACTCGTTTACTTTATCTACTGCATAGTTTGCAAACAGCGACAATGCAATTTTTCTTGGTGAATTACGAAGCTCATAAAAGTCGAGAGGGAAAGGTTTTCATTCCGTAACTACACGGCACACTCTACTTCAACAGTCTTGGTTGCTTAGATAATATACCTACACAAAGATACATATGCAAATAAGGACATGTGTGTACACAGCTTGAAATCCTTCCAAAATATGTTCATTCAGTTATCAGAGTGAAAGTGACAGGGAAAGTGGGTCAAATGAAGCAGTACTGAAATTATTTAACAGGATGGTTTATGATACCAAGATTTTTCAAACTTTAATGGTGAAGTGGGAGACACCTACGACATTCATTTTTAAAATATGTACTGTGTTTTGAAAAAGAATGAACTTTACCGGCCAGCCAGTCGTTTGAAACTTTTATATCCCGTGTTGTTTTAGCTGGCATGTGTCAACGTTTTTGAAATGGTTTACACACGCCAACCCCCTCTACGTTAAGATTACAGTGTTGAGAAAAGACAGTTATCGCTTTGTTTGCTTTCCCGGATATCGTTTCATTGTCAATAGCAATATTTCTAGGATGGAAAGACCTAGCATCCTATACAAAAACAAACATATTAAGTTGCCGATGGGGTACTGTTTTGTTTATTTTAGGGTCCGTATATTTTCTCTTTACAGTCTACTATCAAACTTTCACTTTCGGTGTGACAACCCTCTAAAAATAACATATTTCGGTCTGTGTCCAAAAACAATTACGAAATAGCACTTTTATACCCACCCACCTTCCCGTAAATGTATTTCATTAGAAAGTTAACTTCATATCCGTCTTGTCAGCGTGTTAGAGAAACTAATTAAAAAAGGAGTAATATTACTTTTTACACAAAATATTGCATAAACTTTTAATAACCCCGCTGGTCTAGTATGTTGAAAGTAGAAGATGAATTGTAGGGCTCAAATCACAAAACACGTATGCAACTATAAGGTTGTAACACTTTTGTCAAAAAAGTTTGGACGTGCTTTTTTATGTTGTTATTTTTTTATTTTTTATTTTTTTGAAAATGCACAAAAAAGTTTTCAATCACTTGCTTTCAAAAAATAATAACAGTTTCTTTTCCTTTGGCCGAGTAAAAATTTCCCATTTCCTAGATTCGCACAAAACATTCAGCCTGATAGGGAATTCTCCTCTTTCCTTGGCTCAGTCGTGCTGAAGGAGTAAATTCAAGAGCCAAGAGATAAAAACGGCAAAAATATGAAGGACCAAAAAATAAAAATAATCTTATATCACATCATGATCATCATCGTTTGGCACTGCTGGCGAGAAATAGATAAGAGAAACACATTCTAATGTTATACATGAGATTTGAAAACGTGATCGACATTGATGATAACCATCATCTTCGTAAGACACCCTCATATAGAAACAAGCTTGGAAATTTGTTGCGCGAATGGCACGGAAACGACATGATCATTTGGTTTTTTCATATTATTTTCCCTTTGACTGCCAACTGAATTAGAGCTTACAACTGCGCGTATATAAGCTGTGAGATCCATGTCCATAAGAATCCATTTTCTGCAAAAAAGAATCCTTTCCTTTATTTCGATACATTGAGAAAGGACAGGAATGAAATTGTCAGAAGATTTTCCCCAAAAAAAACTATCGGTTTCACACTGACGTTTCTAATTTTTGGACAAAATTAGTGCAATTCTGTGTGTACCGCATTATTAACTTCACAAAGTTCCAATCCAATCAATCTTTCAATGCTTTAACATTTTTCTCAAAAG
>VICI01001024.1:0-26752 GCA_019593645.1 Akabosia matsudoensis | reverse complement strand
ACAAATATGATATCTCTACTAGCATGTATAATTGAGCCCTCCTCAGGACCAGAGCGTTCTGTAGAAATGCTTACAATCCGGAAAAAGTTTGCAACAAAAATTATCCGTAAACAAGACCGCTTTTTAAAAAGTTTCGTCAGCATAAATGTACTTCAGCAAGCCACTTATGACTAAGCGTTTGACCAGCACAACTAACAAAAGGGTAATCTTGCGTATACAGTATTCATACCAGACTTTGAACACTCTTTGTAGACCAAAAAAAACCACGGATTAACTATAGCTTTATCCACCATAATATTAACTTTTTACCATCCGCATTCAGATCTTAACGTTGTGTATATTGATATCGTGCTTTTGCAGTCATGTTTTATTTTACTTCCCACCTCGCTCAATTTATATTTGTTTGAGACAATTCACAATCATCCGTACTTGACCAACATAATTTTTTATATAATCAAAACTTCTTATGTCCAATAGAGTGATTACAATCCCTATAACCAGGCATATCAACACTGACTGATAACTTGTAAATGTACGAATTCTATTATTCTCATCTTATCGGTCTTTACTTTTAAGCAACTATTTTCATCTGGATTTCATTTGTTTTCATAAGATTTTTACAAGATATACCTACTGCTAGTTACAAAATTTGTTGCAACATATTAAAAATAATACATATCATCACAATTTTTCTGTCACAATAATTCTCAATTTTATAAATCCATCCTCATGAAATATAGCGACAAAAAACCCATCGAGATTTTAGTCTGCAATACTACAAGACTGAAACGTGTTTGCTATGTCTAATCAAGATTGTAGTGCTGAATAGCTGAAATGTATACATATATACAGGCACTATCCAGCTTTGATAGCATAATCCGACTAAAGCATGAAAAACAAAAACATGCATGGATCGTCACACGCACTTTATAATTTGTTAGAAATTTCTCGTATTGGAGTGTACAACGCTAAAAAAAAAGTTTCTTTGTTATTTTCGTCGCGGTGTTATAAAAGCTTGTCTGATCATGGGAAAACTGTATAGTGTTCTAATGACATTTTTTGTTTCAGTGATATCCAGCTCCATAGTACAACGTTGATTTACTCTCAGACTGAGGTGGAACAGTCGTTTTTTTCTATAAAAGCCCCAACTCTCATTCCGACACGAAGCATTAAGCGATGAGCAGAGTACTCATGATCATCTAAGATCATCAAGTCTACAGTTTCCCCCACACTAGTATATTTTTCGTTTGATTATACGCAACTCTTGTCAATTTGCTCAACAAGTTTCGTTTTGATTGAGTAAGCAAAGGGCTATCAAAAACGGAAGGAGAAACGAGAATTGTGCAACAAGTTGACTTTTGCTAGTGACGTGTGAGTAAAAGAAAGCTGTCTTAGGGTTGATGTGTTGCTCTTTACGTGCTACCTTCACTTCACTTTCATTTTGATTCATTTCCAAGTCGAGCTGGCTTCAGCTTTCACTCAAAGCTCAGTCTTGATTCGAGAATTTTTATTTGAGGGGCAACCTACACATTTGGGGATTTGTTTTTCGTTGAAAGATAAAGTATATCAAACGATTTAGCGTTGTTGAACAAACATTTTAGTGGAGATTGTGAAATTGAAGAGACTTTTGATAACGAAACCTAAAAGCAAAACTACTTAAGTGTCTTTTTTTTATCTGATCCAAATCCACGTACATTTTAAAGGTAAGAGCAATTAGTAAAAAATCTTGCTTGTAAACTTTTTTTTTTCTGGCAAAGCAGTGATTCGCCTATTCCATAACCTCTGTCTGACATCAGGTTCGAAGGTTCAGGTCAAATAAATTATTTGTAATGAGTTGCACAGAATAGCAGTGGCCATGAAATGAAATGGTACTTTAGCAAGTTTTGCATTATGTACATAACTGCGAACCTTGATTCGAGCAAGTACTTTTCAAAATTACTGGCACAGGCACATACTTGTTATTCATTAGCTGCATTCAGAAATCTTTCGTGCTACAGAAGTGCAAAAGAGGAAGCATATGACTCCAAGAAAATTCGGTAATTACTGCTTAGGTGAACTCCATTCCGTGATATACAGATCGTATATAAGCTACAAACCCTTCCTGGAATTAGCTGATTGTGATTGATGATCAGGCTCCGATATAGTGGACAATTCCAGTATAAAACTTAGCATTCTTGTGCGCAATCTTGCATGAAGTCAGCTATCCTTACGAAAAACATATTTGATTTGATTACGTAGCAAAGCTGTAGACTGTGAGTGTGTGTGTAATTAATTGAATAAGAGGAACTTTATGTAACACCGTATAGATTGCCGTTACAGGTAGAATACCACGATGGCCTAGCTATATAGAAACGTGTTTATCCTTTTTTTCAAAATATATAAGGGTGCTTTACATAACACAAATGTAAACGTCACAAGGCTTCCAATTTTTCACACATAGAAGAACACTGTTAGGAATTTTACCGATTACTGGTCGCATCGCATCTCTCCAGAATAATCGTCCACGTGACTTATTATCTCATCTATAGGTTTACGTAGAAGCTTGATACATGGAAGACCATGATTTTTGAAATCCAATTATGATTACACAGCATAATCAACAAATTTGGAAAAATGAGATCTCAATTCATAAAATTTTAAAAAACAAGGGCATTATGAAGGCCTTTCATGGACGGCAGTGAGCACAAAGAACTACAAATTAGTTTTTTTGTAAAAGCGGAATGGAAAGCTCTGTTTTCATTGTTCTGTTTTCATATTGTCACTTCACTTTCATGCAATTTTCTCCCACGTTTTCCCGTGAAGTTATATACATGCTAAGGGCGATCTATAAGAGACGTGTGAACTAAGCTGACAAGCCGACACCACGGGGGCCGAAGAAACTTCTTTCCAGAGGAGTTTCACAAGAAACATTATCCCGTGTTTTCTATCGTTCAATGACTCCACACGCAAAGTTGTATGCGGGATGTGAAAGTCTTCAAAGAGTATCATTACCATTTTTGTATCATGGGAAATTCAAACGTTTCCAACCACTGAGGTCATGTTCATCTTTATATACAAGTGTGGCTATGTCTACAGAGTTGGTGCATCAAGGATGGGAACTGCGTTCCTGGTGGGTGTAAGGCCCCCAATGAATGCAAAGGCTGATGATCTGTTCCATGTAATAAATTTCAAACTTGTTTTCCGAAATGAAGACATTTTCTAGGAGAATGGGAAACACGCGTTTGCGGTACACATTTTCAAAAGAAAGTACACACAAAATGCTCAGCTTGAAGTTGGAATATAACTAAATAGCTGTGTTCGTGGGCTGATAATCGAAAAGGACAGAAGGCTGGTTAGGATCATTAAGTGATTGTGACATTTTCGTCATCATGAAATATGATCATGAAAGGTATCATCTTCCAGTTTTATTTTCAGCAGATGCTTGTTAACAACCCTCCCCGCTATTAACCACTAGTGGGGCTGGGGACAACAATTTTTATCTCGAGTGTCGTCACCCGAGTGTACAACATGTAGGAATGTACAAGGCTCATTACTATTCCTACCTAAGAACCGTTTAACATTACTCCGTCCGAACGTCAAACTGACTACGTGGTATTGAACATGTTGCTAGCCAGTTTTACCCGCATTCGTAGGTAGTAAAAGATTCGTAATCATTGACACAAGCATGATCATGTGCTGAACATTGACTTTTGTCATTTATGATTATGCACATTTTGCGAGCTCAGTTTTAATGATGGTTAGCGAGAATTTTGTATGGCTATTATTTCAAATGGAATATTTTATTACTGATGGAATCTTGTCGGCACGAGCCAATACTGGTGACTTAGCTTGAGCATAATTAGCAAAAAATGCTTTCTCTGTAAGTTATGGGTTGAGAGACGACAGAGCAGCAGACAAGACAAGACAAGAATTGTCAAAAAAAATATGCTGGCAAAAAAAAAACTCTTTTTCACTATTCATTAGCATAATCAAAATGATTTTTATTATAGGATGGTGATTACTGGTGACATCATAAGAAACCTTCCATGAAACTATTAAAAAAGCTTGCTCAATATCCTGAGACATCGTCCAGTTATTTAGCACGTCGAACTTGCCAAAATGGCATAATAGCAAAAGCCATGTGAGGCTGTCACATTTTTCGTCAGCAACAAGGAGACTTTGGAATTAGTTGAGCAGCTGAATTCAGAATAGGTTATGCAATCACATTGAATATTGTATGAACGTTATCAAATCCAAAAGGTTGGCGTACTGTGTATGTGTATCAAGTTCCTTCCTCTCGTGGACTGCTCCTTTGGTAAAGAATGCATATTTCTGGTCCATGAATTCCAATTAAAATTCCAAGTTAACTGATAAAAGTCCAACTTTGGGGGCTCGACACTTGATAAATAGTTTTGAGCCGAACCTAATAGCCCATAAAACACCTGCAAAACGTAGGCGTGGGCCACGGTTTAAGTCAGTCTGTTATCTTTTGTTGGAAAGACATCTAGAAAACAGGATTCCTTACTATCTTTCTGCAAACTCGACAAAATACGCGACCAATTTGTCTAGGAGCTCCTCTTTTCTCAGTTACCACACTTAATAACGAATCGTGACAAAATTATAACGAATGGCCGATAACCGTAAAACATGTTTTAATCCGCAATTTGTGGTNTCTTTTCTCAGTTACCACACTTAATAACGAATCGTGACAAAATTATAACGAATGGCCGATAACCGTAAAACATGTTTTAATCCGCAATTTGTGGTAAAGCTCCTCATTAAAAACGGCTAGAAATACTGAGAAGCTTGTTATTATGGAACGATCACGCTTAAACTTGATCATTCATGTACAAAAAAACTCGGCACCAAGTTTTAAAGATTCTGATATTATGACCACGACGAAGTGACAGTAGCCATTCATTCATTTTGTGCTCGCTCGTTCCATCGGAGTTATCGAAGGTTTTTATCATTTTTCTTTTGCGAAGAGATAATGTTAAGAGCGATATTTCAAATTTTATTAGAACTAGAGCGGTTTCTCTTTTTTTAGGAAATAACGAGAACATAAAGGGAAGCTTGTTATGAGTCCGATTCAACGTACTCTCATGTGAACTTTTTCCCCAGAGAGACGTGCCATCGTATAGTTCCAAAAAAATTGATGATATGATCGCCATCAGCATGTTTGGACGTACTGACAAATTTGATATTTTAATGAATGCTTGCACACGCTGGCACGGCATGTTTAATAGCCGGATTTTATTGCAAATACGTCACATACATCAGAGCCATCACACGCTTTTCGTACTTTTGGACCATAATATTTTTGGCGACCAAAATTTTTCTCACATTTTTTATAGGATCTGTGGCGGAAAATCTATTCGTGTACGATCTCATCACTTATTGTCTCTGCTGATACTTTAAGATTGTTAGAATCGTGACGATTTTGTAACAGCATGACGAAAAAATCCATTTCCTGTTATAATATTTTTTTCCTTGTGTCGGCTTGTCAGCTTCTTTTTGAAAATCCAATGGATAGCATCCAAAGGTTTAATTAACCACTAACCATGGGCAGCTGCAACTTCCTCGACATTTTATTATTCAGATGGATGGATTTTTACGTAGAGAATAAGAAAGGTTAAACTTTATATGGAAAAAAAATGGAATGGACCAAATGTCAATGGTTTAAGAGTTTTTTTGAGTTCCCATTAAAACCACGTTTTGCTTCTTTTGACGTATTCTTTTTAGATCCCGCTGGCAAACGTTGCAAAATCTAAGAAATGAATGTATCCGTGGCATATTAAAAAATGATGAGCGATTATTGACACCAGTTGAATTGATAAAATAATGATAGGTATTATGGAAATCCAACGAGAAATCCAAAACCCAATACCTTTTCCTGCGTGTTCAACACACTCTTAGGCATGCATCATTCATTTCCCTCAGAGAAAATTGACTTCTTGATTGAATGAAGCTGACAGGAATGCAAGATGACTTTCCAATTTTCGTTTCCAGGAAGTTGGCAATGGAGCAATTATTCCAGAAAAAGTATTGACAAGACCTCCGTCATGCATTAATTTTGACTAATGAGAAATTTGGGTAACCGACCAAATAAAAACGGTGTGCTCCAATAAGCTCATACATAAGCATAATATAATAACAATCCAAACATCATTCATAAAAGCTGGGAAATATTTCCCTTAGAACAACTTATCATGGAAAGTGTAGTTTAAAATATGCTGGGCAATCGCGCGTTCATTTAACCATTAACTTACGATAATGTCGATATGTTGCAAGGTAGTTGAGGGTATCAATGGAAAAAAGTACATGACACAACTTGGGACAAATGTCATAATCGGCACAGATGCACTTTCTAGTAGTGCATTTATGTTAGCTTATAAACTGCAGTAGAGAACTGTTTTTATGTATATGCATATTATGTCATTCCTATTCTTTGATTGCAGCTGCCAGTGATCGTATCAGTAGTTGTAGTCTCACCCCATCAAAGCCACAAGCCAATCTGCCCTCAGCTATTAACCTTTTCTTTAATTTTTGCTTCGGATCAACCATTTCAATTGGTTTCAAGATAACTCACTATTCACCTACCTATAAAATGTTCATGCTCTACGCGATGATGTGTCAATACAGTCTAGTTTTTAACCGCTGGCTCTTTAAATGTTGATGCCTACAACCTGCCTATACACATTTATGGCCAAATTTTCTCTGGAGCCATTACAAATATTTAGCATCATACTACCACTGAAGTCAGCTTCTATAAAAGCCAATGACGTTTTTTTTATTCCTCTGGAGCCTACCCAGCTTCAAAACAACATGTCAAGGGCCAAAATTAGGTTGGCTAGCGTAACAGAAAGTAGCAGAATGAATTTACCGATTCTTAGAAACTGGGGTCAACTTGCGATGAAAACAAAGCTGTTAAAATTCTCTCAGTCATCAGTCATGTTAATTCCATAAGTGGTCATACAAAAATTATCTCTACTGCATTGCGTCATGTCCTAATATTGCTAATGATCTTTCAACTATTCAGTCAACCATATACGGTTAAAAGATAGAGATGGGGTGAAAGGAATTCTACACTGTTTATTGGTTTGCACAGTGCCAGTGCCTTATCTTTCAACATACGCCTACACTTACGGATAAAAAAACTTACCCTAATTAGGACGATTCTTTAATAACTTTTTACTTCAAAATAAAAACAACCCGGAAATAGCTCAGGAAAAAGAAAGGGTGGAAAAAACTTTCAAACCTGACCGTGTACAATAATTGCATAGTTATTCAAAGGTAACTTAACAAAAGAAGTATATTCTGATTATAGTTTCGAAACAGAGTTCTAGTTATGTTTTTGCTCGATAAAATACAGATATAACCGTTTGTGTGGGTGCAGCGTTGAGCGTTCACTCCTCATCATCACGCATATTTTTAGAGAAAGCGAACTACTCTCGATTCTACCATGAATGTCTTGTGCGGAGTAGTACAAAAGGCGTTGTTAGGTAATTTGGTTTGCCGGTAAAAAAACGTCGCGGAGGAATAACAAAAGCGACATAGTGCGGTAGACGTACTATACCATTGCAGCCAAAACATTCTCACATTCTTAGCTTGCAGAGTCAGCAATAGTATAACTGACTTCATCAAAACAAGTCAAAATAACTTTGTTGCAAAACACTACGTGACAAATCAATGTAATAACATTTTGCGTTACACTATTCCAAAGATATGCGATAAAGACAAGAAGAAATGCGACTTATTACCTCTTCCCACAGAAATGAATTTGATGATAGGTATATTCTGAGAAATATTTGAACAGAATTTGTTTTCAAAAAGTCATCCTACGCTTGTGTTCCAAGAGAAAAAGGGCAAATGACTTTTAACAGCTATAATCCAGTACTACGTTAAGACGATTAAATTTCCTCATGAACTCTTTCCGATTACATAGAAAAGACTACATACTTTGACATGACACGCTTAGTTCACATGATCAGTTAACAATTAAAAACAAGCAAGTTCATTTTAGTAAATAAGGGACTTATCAATAGTTCAATACAACAAGAGCACATTTGCCCATGTTTTCTACCACACACGAGCGAAAATGCAAAAGTTAAAAGTGTTATGACTGGTCAATTTTCAGAGTGCCATGCCTGTAGTGTTATCTAGTTTTAATCACGATGATGTTATCCTCGAAGACGGCAACCCATGAACTTATAAAGAGAAGAATGAAAGATCTAAAAAAACGGTCGTAGTAAAATAGTCAGCTAGAGTACGATAGCGTTGAGCAGTCCTAACTGGAAGCTGGCGTCATTTTCTCAGAGTGCTAGTGCGCAAATGCTTACATGAAAAAATAATCAGGCAATCACGGCTATCATGATGGCGTTCGAGTAGCAGAATCAGTTCGACGCATGCCTATTCCGGCCGGTCATCCATCTTTGTATTCATGGTGGATTATTTCTTGAGCATGAGAGCGAAACAGTGATACAGTATTAATTACAGTTTCATTTCATATATTAGTCATCTCCCAGATGGAAAATACGACCTTTGAATTCTTCGCCATTTTTCATCATTTCTTTTGATTAAATCGTATGCATGTACGTGGCGAACTTGTATAATTAGCAGAGATCCTGAGAAGATCAGCTCAGTTTCTCATCTGAATTTTGAACAATCCAGGCATGCAAATTATTTTGCTCTCGCTCGTGATTTTTCCCCAGCGTTTCTTTGTGTAATTAAATTCGTTATTACTTCAATCGCAAAAAGCTTTCATAAGCTTACTCTCTTTAGCTGTCCACCAGCGAACTTTTTTGCTATCCTTATGTCGGGGCAAACTAATACCTCTCATACCACCACCCAAGTCTTTCATCGCAGTTATTTTGATAGTGAATTTGGTGCGGTGTTAAAAAGTGATAGCTTAAGAACTCATCCTCATCACACATTGTGTTATCCACAGATGGAATTCCGACTCTCGACTGTTGTTCTGCTGACGATAATGGCGGTGAGCACAATTTCTCGCCCTGTGCATAACTGAGACTGAGGCAAGACCGTCCCGGCATACTTTTATGGACAATCCAGGGTGGAAAGAGCTCAGAATCCTTGGAGAAGATGCAGTTGACGAATGTGAAGCCTCGGTAAGATAACCTTCGAGAACTCACTCGGTGAAGACTTTTTACTTGCTAGTTGGAAACCCGTAATATATAAATGTATTGTTCTTTTGTCATTTACAGCCGGAAGTTCGTAGCATGTGCCACCGATGTGCAAAGCAAACAAAATCAAATATGGCTCTTGTTCTTTGCTGTTTTGAACCGAAACAAAGAGGATTTTGCGTCAATTTTCTGAATTTTGGATTGAACAGGATAAGCGAGTCTTAATTGGAGTTGTTAAAGTGTTTTCTATTTTACTTCGCCTTACACCAATCCAATATTTTTTTTATACCCATATACTTTGTCCCACCTACTACAACATCTACCCACATTTTTTCATTTGGTTTTCACCCATCCTACGTCCAAGATTTCACATGAAAAATTGTCGTCACTCCCTCATCATAATCATGGACAATTACACACCAGTTCGTCAGTCGCTGATGTAAAAAAACAAAATTCTTCCAATATTGAGGGAAAACTCCTATCGTGCAGAACCTTTCACCAGCTTTCTGCTAGCAATTATTTTCCGGGATTACTGCCACAAGGAACACGTGAATTCATCAACTTTCTTCCAGGGGCGATTTGAGAAATTCCTTCGCCTTCCAATTATCTCGCCTCAAAGGCCTTGGGGATACATTTTGTTTCCTAACTAGCCAATAACGAATACGTATAATTGTTATACGTATAAAATTCAAAAACAAACAAAAAGATGACACAGAAGAGGGGGAAAAAGTTGTGGAAACCAGCTCGTGGGTGTTTTTACAGATCTCGGATTAATATAAACTTGACGTAGATAAAAATACAGTTTTTATTATGTATGTAGATAAATTTTAAAGTACGTTTTTATGTACTTGGTAGAATATCAACAAGTGACGATGATTTTTTTTTCGTGCGGAAGGAAGATTAACGTCTTTCCTTCCTCATCCGCAAATTAGGTGAAAGCGTAGGAAATATTTACTTCTACGTGCGTGTGTAGATACAGCCTGGATTTAGTTTGTCTAGACCACACTGGGGTGAATCTGTAGTCCCTCTTATACATTCCATGTACATTTTTTGGCTGTCTATAGTCAATACTGAATGCGTAGCATTCTATTTTTCTTTCACGTCCAAAGGCAGCACTGGAGATTAGATTAGTTGACATTTTTGTGACCAGTGACCTATATTCCCAATTTTTCCAGGAGATGCCAAACACGTAAACATACACACACTCAAAGAGTATCTGAAAGATAATCAATCAAACTCCATAAAAAAATGTTTCTGTCTTCTCCAGACAGATTTTAAGGCAGTGCCATAGTCTACTCAGACTTTCTCCAAGAAAATAAACACAGCAAAAGAGTAGGTACAATAGCTTTTTTTGGACTAATAATACACTTTAAGAAATGTAAAACATGATTCGACTCATTTCACCCCGTAACAGTACGTGGGTTAAATTTGCTATCAATAAATTTAATTATAGCTGTGTGTAAATGAAGAGAAAGGTGACAAAAGGTGATCAAGAATGACATACAAATGACGATGATGGTGGGAGACTCTTATACAAAATTTGAATGAAGTCTTGACATCATCCTTAGCAGGCTCATAGGCCATTTTTTATTTGCTAAGATGGTATGCTAATGTTTCTTTTTAATTAAATTTGTGACCTGCCAATGGTATAACAATTTTTTTCTATCACGTTCTCACAAAATGACATTTATTTTCCTATATTCCGTAATCCACGTTTAGACTGACTCTTTTTTTACTTTACGATAAGAAGGAAAAAAACTTGAGCACGTTTTCGTTCACAAACAAATTAATTATCGATATCTTGTTGTTCTGACAAGACCTTTGAGACAACCAGGCTTATCATGGATCTGCCTGTGGTACAAGACCTCAGAGGTGAATTAAGTAATATGGTTATTTGGTTATCAAAACCCCTGAGCAAACTTTCGGGAATAGCCGGAAAAAAAATCTGATGTACTGATGCTAGCTGGAGGGGGAGATGATCCGAGGATTTTTAATTTTGGTGGGTTTGATTGAATCGTAGGAGAGTTATAAATGTGTATCAAATGCAACGCCAGAGTATTATGTATCGTTTCAAATTAAAAGTAAGAACCTACAAAATACAAAAAAAAGAAAGCTATTGAGTTTTAGAAAGTAAAAAAATGCTTTGTAAACCTCGCGCAAAAACATATATCTCTCTTCTCTTTGCCTCTGTAGTAAGAAGGGTGAATCTCCGTGAATGTACACAATTAATAGAAATCTCATTTTTACAAAACAATACTATTACTCTGTTTAAGCTCTTTGTATTTATTATATGTAAATAGATCATGTATACTATTTAAAATTTAAGAAATAGAGATAACTAGACAGTCTCGACAAAAATAGTTGTATAAAACAATGGTAGTAGTTCTGGATGCAACATTATAAGCATGTAGAAGAGGGGCTTTATTTTTGCTGTTTTGTTTTTATATGAATTTTAAAAGTAATAATGATACAAAGTACGTACGTATGTGTAGCACAAATAGCAAAGAAATTTCAAACATGAAAAACCAATTTTTAAACAAAATATTAGCTAAAATTGTGCAAGTTTGATTCAAACAGTCAATCTGATGCAAAAAGTTATGTTATGTTGATAAATTATTGATGAGATTGGAATCTTGAATAAAAATGAAATTGAAATACTGAGCCAACCATGTTTTATAGGAAACGGTGGTTTTTTTCGCCATCATATTATGCAAGCGCATATGAAATAGATGTTACCTAAACTCCATCCGGCCATTATTTTTTGTCGTTCCAGTTTTTTTCACTCACATGCCACAGATAATCATCAACCATTCACTTTTCTTTAATACTTTCGAAGTTAACCTTTTACATAAGGAAATTCTGAAATTTTCTCTGAAAACGATTGGCGTCTTCAACGGCTCCACTCCAAGGATAAAAAACCTTTTTTCCTATGGGCGACATAAAGACGCTAAGAAATAAATGGATATCATGTTAGATAACTGTTCATTGCTCTTGTGCGAGTGAAACAACCGTAGATATTTCCAGATAATTTAAATAACTGTTTAATACTAAGATTATACTTTATACATCTAGTATACTTAAAGATTCATACAAGTACAAGTACACTGCAGGAGTATGTACTTATTTGTAGTATTGTGCAGTTGTGGTGAACAATCACGGCAAGCGGAAATCAGTACACTTTGGTTAGAATAATTATAACCCTAAAATAGCAACAACCCTTAGCGCATCAAAGTATAAAAATCCCTATACAACCATAACTGACAATGAAAATTAGTTAAAAGCTTGGTACAAATACGAACGAAAGTAGAATTCAAAATGTCTTGGTATTCTATCACTGGCATGTTCACTGAAAACTAGCAATTAACAATTCAACCCTTGCGAACAGTAAATAGTAATATCACGATCATGTCAAGAAAAAATACGCAATAAGTCTTACAAAGTCCAACAAAACTATCAAATTACTTTCTTTTAATAATCAATTATAACTGTCTCATCTCAGCGGAAAATCAATTATAACTTTCTATAACTATACAATTTATTGGAAAATTGACAACAGATACGGGTAACATTAATTATCTCGTATTAAAACAACACTGGCTTCATCGAGAAAGCAAACAAATCCATAAAAACAGTAAGTGTAAAAAATACTCATGTATACACAATAATTTCCACCTGATTCAGTACAATTCATTCTCAATCTCTCATTTTGCATTAATGAATAATCTTTTCAAGTACAATTCAGTGTGCAGTTCAATGTTTTGTGTAACAAGTACATGTAAATATATTAGTACCTCTGTAATGTGATTAAATGCTCTTTTAACTATTAGAGAAACAACTGCTCAGTATTTTTGTTACAAAAGGTAAAAAGGGTTACTCTGTTGTAAGTCTACATCCGTAATTTCAAATAATTCGCAACACCGTACACGACATTTACATTTTGCTTGCGTTCTTCAGTATCGCGGTTTTGTGGTAGAAAAGATTTTGAACAAAACTACGGTTCTTATCAATAAACAGTATAAATGCAACAGACGAGAATGTTATTTCTTAAAGGCATCATCACATTGACGTCCCTGTAAAAATAGGTTAGCTATATTATGCCCTACATCCTTTTTTGAAGAAGCGTTTCTAACATGCATCGACCTCATATGAAATCCATCGAAAAACCAATTATGAGACACGGAGTTGACTGATTACAGGTATGAGACTGGGCGAAAAAAGTTAGAGTACATTTTAGTCAGCCTTTCTCGGCCTACGGCGGCGGGCCGGCTGCGCTGGGCTATTTTCACCGGACGGAGTTTTGGACCTACCGTCATCATCGTCTTCGTCCCTTTGGGATTCACCTTCAGAATCAAGTTGTGACTTGTCATCTTGAATTTCCTCGGTTAGCTCATCGTCCGACTGGATCGTAACACAAAACAAAAATAACAATAGACACTCTTAACACTTCTCCAATTCACTTAAATGTTTCGAATTATATCTTACATCCTTAGATTTTTTAGATGATTGGCCGGACGTTCCGGAAGTTCCTGGCTGTGTTATTCTACCTTGTGGTTTGGTTGGGGGATACACAAAGTCGATAACGCATACTAAAATCTAATCGAAAAAATTGTATTATCAAATCACAATTTTTAAACTAATTGAATTTCTAACGCTTCTGTTTGCGGAATTCGTATGCAGACATACCAGTCCTAAGAGCAACCCTAACACAATAGTTGCCAATCCAAAAATAACGTAAGCTGCCCACGCTGGGATTCCGTATTGTTCAAGCATTACATTCATTAAATTCTGAAAAAAGACAGTCTCGCATTAAGATTTGGTATGCAGAATTAGATCAGAGTCTTACTCGCACTACGGACTTACTCTAATACTCATTGAGATTTTGTAAAACTGGGAAATAAGACTCATTTGAACGGATGACGGAGATTGCCATGAAGAAATCGGCTCTACGTGCTCCCACTTCTTTTCTTCCACGTATGAAAGAAATTCCTCCTTGGAACGTGGTCCTTTGTACTGTCGAAACACACCCTCCTTCACGTGAAATATTGTGGGCAGGGCTGTATACGGATAGAAAGTGGTTCGAAGTTGAGGTGCATCGATAAACGATTCAACGGGACTTATAACTATAAAGACTTTCATTTTCATCATTACCTGTAATCATAAATCGGCCGCTAAGTCCAGGGCTACTTGTGATATCTACTTGACCTACTTGGATCCCAAGATCTCGACTCCAAGAGGAAAAGTCTTCCCAGACGGGTTGCAGACTTCTACAAGCTGGACACCATGGGGCGAAGCTGTTAAAATTCAAGAATAACATGTTATTTCCAATCAATTATGATACAACGACTTGTCATCTTTCGGTTTCGGCATCGTTTACAGTAAATGTTTCAACTTACAACTCCACCATCCATTCCCCCTCCATGATTTGACTCCAATTGTCATCATCTACTTTTACTAAACTGACATCCTTTCCAATAACACCGCCCAAACAAATAAAACTGATCACTAATACTAAAATGCTCAACCTCGACATCTTAAAACCCTTGGCTAGCCCCATTTCTCCTTCTCCAAAATACGTCCACTCACGCCCACTCGCTTAATCACTCTACTGAAGTAGGTATCTTATCGTACCGTCTTCCCTATCTGGAGCCTGTTCACAACCAAATCAACCAAACAAAATGTCAACCAAACCTTAGCCCTCCTCTCCACTCCATCAACTCTTTCCTCCACTTTTAAACTACTCCAAACTTCTATTTTTCCTACGTTAAACCGTTCATACGCTATAGTTTTACAAATTTCAAATAAAAACAACTGACAAAAACACCGACAGCAGACAACCTGCGTAGTTGACTTGTTCTTTCTCTATACTAAACTACATCAATTCCTATTTCCCCGCCGCTGGCTCTACGCTCAATGGCTTTCTTCTGTTATGCGCCCAGACGGAGAGAATGCTTGGTCTTACGTCACCTCACTTGTAATTGGCATATTTGGCAGTTTTTTGCCCTCTCACTGCAACGGAACCGTCCAACTGTGACGCACAAGGTGTAGGGTCTTGGTCATGGCCAAACTTATCTTTATCCTGATTAAAACATTTAATTAATAACAAAATAAAACAACCATTTAAAATTATGATGATACTTCTTAAATAATATTTTTATTTATTTTCCTCTCAGGCAGGGGCTTAAAAATGATGTTCACTTTTATTTTTAAAGATCTTTTGCTTGTTTGTGCTTTTAGCACTTAACACAGATAATTAATTACAATATTATAATGGTGGGCATTAGGGGATGGCTGTATAAAACATAGATAATTATATCAATGTAACTAAAACATAAATAATTGAGGTTTTAAAGCAACATAGTAAGTACAAATAAGGGTTCAATCGAAGAATTTTCCTAGCGTCAAAATAAATGCACCTTTTGTGGTCCTGTTGAGGTAAATAAATTACATAATACATTTCCGTCTTTGTTGTTTAAAAATAATAAGTTCTAGTAAATCGACTAAAATGGCGACATATTAAATGCTTGTGCTTTAAGTAAACGTTTTCTGCACGCGATTATGCCTTCGCTTTATACTTAAGTGGCGAGTTAACAAGGATTATAAACTATGTTTCTATTAATCATGTATTACGCATATAACGCATGATAGTTCTTTTAAGTTAAAGTTCAAATGATTTTGTGAATAAAAGTTGGCTGATTTTGATTTGCGTTTCGTTTTGAAGATAAAAAATAGATTGTTTTTTGTAGATGTGGTAGTTTAGTCATGTTTATCTCCAAGCTATATAAGTGTGTCAGATGCGTTGCATCTTGAAGAGAAGTATTTTTGTCTTTTGAAATGAATGATAAGTTGAAACAATCAATTCCTTCAGTGATCACATCGGCGCCAGCAAAGTTGAGCTGCTATTGCACAGAGTTCGAGAAGCCAGTGAGTAAAGAAAATTGCACGGGTGACCATTATCCTGTTCATCTCTTGCTGAGATCCGCGTCTTGTTTCTGCAGAGCCAGGCCTTCCAGCTACGTATCTATTTCAAACACATAAACGTAAATTTTAATCACGCTCAAAAATGTCCTCCTAGTGAAATTTGAACGGAATCTATACCGATATCCTTGATTCCCAGCCGACTGCATAGAGCCCTGGTTATTTTGATCTTTAGAGGATACGTTACTTCCAACGCCGTGGGCAGGTACATTTTTGCTTCGCTGAAATACAGCACTAACTGCAGCGAACATAGAGTTTCCATTAATTTTGCTCCTCAAATTTTCCGTAAAGTTTTCGGCAAACTGTGCCGTGAACGGACCACCTTCACTCAGAGATTGACTTAGACTAATCGTTGTGCTATTGTTGGAATCTTGTTCAAGGCGACTTTGTTCTCGAGAAAGATGCGACCACTCTTCTGAAATTAAATGCTGTTGGCTTCGGATGCTCTTATCCAGTTCAAGTCTCACCCTGTTCAGAATTAACAAGAAGGACCGGAAGGACGGCTGGAGTGTAATGTTGTGATCCAAGAAAAGCGAGCTTATCAATGGAATTCGACTTGCTGTCAGAGTGCTCACTAGCTCAGTAACCATCAAAATTACATCCGGTTCAAGTTTTGTGAAATTTGTTAAATGGTTGAATAAACAGTCAACAAATGGCCCAAAACTTGCTACACTGTCCACCATCACTCCACTTTCCATGCTAGAATAACCGTCACTCTGGTCGTTAATTGTGTCACTAAAGCGCTTGTTACTGGGACCTTGATTGCCGCCATTTTGGATTTCAGAGTCGAAGGACGACTCGGACATTCCTATTCCAATACTGTTTAGATCGTCAGAGGCCCCTCCTCCTTGTAAGGAAACTGTCGTGAATCTTTCCTCAGAGAGAGGATCCACTACAGGCGAGGGCTCTTCAGCAAATTCGTTACGATTTGATTTTGCTCTATCATCTAATTCATGACGAAGCTGGGGAGGGGATACGTTTTCCTTCGCTTGACGATGAAGATCCGCTGGTAATACTCAGCTTTCGGTTTACTAAACTTTTCGGTGGGGCAGAACCTTCTAACTTATCCGTTCCGTCGTATTTATACTTCCAGGTCGGATATACTGAATTTCTCCCGCGATTTGTACTTTCAAATGGTGACTCTGGTTCGTTGGAACACGTGGATCCGCTGGGATCTTTAGCTTCTCTTGCTCTTCGTAATGCTTCACTTACTTCCGGAACTGATTCGTCCGATGGATAACAGATTCGGTCGATGCCACACCACCTTACCATCTCTCCATTGACATACTGATGAAAGATCGCACTGACTGTTTCCGGACTCAGTGTGTCAGTGACTGAAGTTGGTAACAAGGAGATAAATCGAAGAGCTGCGTCTTGGCAGTCCACACTCGGTAAGGTATGAAATCTGTGCGCAACCATTAAATGGTTTTGAGGCATTAGATGACGGAGGATCATTTCGTACCAAAGATCCTCACAGTAGAATTCTAGGAGGATATTTAGTAAACTGAGTGTCGCAACAGTCACCTAAAACAGAGCACAAAGAAATCTTGTAATAAATTTCATATATGTTCACTCTAAGAGACATCAGGAGAATAGAATAAGAATACACTTACAGCAGTACTAGGATGGTTCATTCGATGCAACAATGTTGTCAACAATTGGTTGATAATAAAGGTTATCAGACTTCGGATTAGAAGTGGATGGCTTACGTTTTCACAAACGAGTTGAAGGTAACTTGTGACTACTGCTATTTCCTCATGAACGCTCTGCAAAATTCCGACATTCGTTTCATGAATTCATTGGCAAAAAGCATTTCAAATAGTTCAGTCAAAAAGCCCAGTACAAAGAAAGATCACTTTTACAAGCCGTTACCAGCAAAAAACAACATTTTTCTGATGAAAGTGACAGTGTTCAAGATAAAGATCAGCGCGAGCTACAAACGACGATTTATTTGTTAAAGTGTATACGAAAGATCAATTTTGTGCATAAAAATGTGCACACCAGACAGAGACTGATTAAAAAAGCGTTAGAAGAAAGTGAAGAGTAAGTGCAGAACGAAAGTGAGTTTATGGTTTGGTTTGGTAATAACAAACGATACTAACCCTGACGTATTCATTTTGGTCATCACGAGCGTGCAAACTACGGCTCCCTTCATCCTATAAAAATTTTCCCCGTAAAAATACATAATGAGTAGTTCATTTAAAACAAGTCAACACAAAAGAAATAACTGCAAACATTTGAAGATACAAAACAAAAATGTTTTTAGAAAATACCCGGAATAACATATGAAAAACATTGTTACACTCATTTCTTACACAAATCAGATCTTTTAATATTCAAAACTCGTCCACCAAGGACGCCTGTATAGGCGACATGTCTCTGGGTAAACCGGTTTCGCTGATTTCTTTTTTTTGCATCAATTGATGTGTGATGTAAAGAAATTATTTTAGTGTTTAATGTAACTTGTGTGTAATGGGGGGATTACATCTACATAGTCATTCTTTACAATTACGAGTTCATAAAAAAGATGGACTAAAAAACTGTTGATCTCCCAAAAGCAAAAACGTTTTCAAAAAGTACACTGATTTCTTACGATAAATCCCGAAAGAAGTAGATTTAAGATTAAAAACGGATAAGCAATTACTACGTGTAGAGTCCCTCTTACCTGGGTGAGTGCGGGCAAGATCACAGCAGACAGGAAATTCTTTGAGAAACAGTCAGCGATCGTGACTGATAACGTTTCGGTAGCAGCATGAACCACGGAGTCGACAAAGTGTAACTGCTCAATAAAAGGCTGGAGTTGTTCATTAGATGCATGACTAAATGTAGGTAGCTGCGCAAAACATGCGGATAGGCCACTGATAGTCATATTCTAGAGAATAATACAGTACTCGTTTATACTATAAACTTGGCATGATTCATTTGGCACTGATTTGAAATAGTAAAAGGAATAGCGTACCGTAACTCCAAGGCGTGCTTCCGGTGAGATGCTGCATTCAAGCTCGGGATACTTTGAGGCAAGTTGAATTAAAAGTACGAAAGATTTTCGGGCAGTTTCACTTATTCGCGAGTCAACACTAATGCACAGTTCAAGTAGAAGAGTAGACAAGGAACAGGCCCCGTCCCAGGTTCCTCTAAGTGAATGCTCATTGTTATTTGTAGAGTTTGTAGGATTATTTGGACTCTCGTCACAACTATCCGTATAAGTTGATATGAAGTAAGCCTAGAAGTTGTCCATCTTCGGATGCGAGTTCCAGGAGGGACTGGAGGGCGTGCACTAGCTTTAAGTCATCTTTATCACATCTTTGAGCGCCTAAAGATGACAAGAAAATTAATCACAGAACATAGAGTGAATGCTACTCGGCGAAAACCATGATAGTTTCGCAGATATTTGGTGTACCTAAGTCATGAAGCCATTTTATAGCTTTGTCGGAGCACCGGTTTTTCATCCAAAACTCTTTACACCTTGTCCAAGACGGCATGTCATCCCGAGAAAGTCGCAACAGGGATATCATTTGATTAAAGTGTGATATCACCGTAATCGCTCCGTCCGGATCCTTATGATTATAACAATAGACAAAGAATTCAACTGCTATACTTCCATATATCTCATTTCGTTCTTATTTCCTACAAGATTTGATTTGTCTTCACCTGTGACTTTTGAATTACGTCCCTTGCTTGCTTCCAGTGATTCTCCAACGCCTGCGATGTCACACCTGGCTCATGCTTCCTAATCGGGTTGCTATTTCCCCCCGAATTCTTCAACCAATTTAGGTTCATAGTTCTCTCGTTGATATTTTACTCTTTTCCCAGTTAAAATCCGTCCCAGTAAGGTAGGTGCTTCCCAACTATCCTACCGTCTTAATTTTAGCCCGGCTATCGTTACACACCTCGTCATCTAAAAGCTTCTGAACATCTGCCATCACATTTTTCTTTTCTATTTTTTCTTCCAAACTATTCTTTTAACGGCATACTACATCCATTTTCCTCCTTCTCACATTCATCCATTCGGGCTATAACAGCCAGATCCAGAACACTTTCAAGATAGTCCAAACAGAGAGTAAAAAACCTACAGATAAAAAGATAGACATGTTTTAGTATTACGCATTAAGTAACATACTTTAGGGTAAACAGATACCGTTGCCAAAATCCAACCCACGTGAGATAGCATTAATTAAGCAAGCCAATCGTGAACGGCATCTCAACGGTAAAACCTCTAACGCATATTAAAATCCTATTCCCTTTCAAACAAAAATCAATTTAGCTAATAGATAGACAACCACTTGAAAAAGCGCACGCTTTTAACTTATAAACTCACCTTGAAAATCTACAAACGTTGGGAATCAGCGTTTCCCCTCATAATTTTCATCATGACCGGACACAGGTGCTTACCCACACTAATCACTGATAAAATTTTAATGCTTATAACTAATCAATAAACTGAGTGCACACATCTTCCAATTTGTTTACATGTATGTTTTCCCCAAATCACTGCACATCAAAGGTATCCTTTTACTTTCAATACAGCTGGTTCAAAATCCTTTTTTAATCTTGACCAAACTCACTCTCTCACGGCTTCACTGCCCACTCCACTCTGATTAACTATTTGCCCACGAAAACGTTAATCTCCCCCTTTTTCAAATTCAATTCCTCCATTAATTTCACTAATTGACTGACTCGTTTAACAACTTTACTTTTTCCTTTTTAGGCTACAGAGCATGTGGCGTTTGATTTAATATAAACTCCACACCAGAATCATTGTCCATCCATTACATTTTTTTCTCTCGATCAATATCTTCAACTTTGATAACACTGATTACTATCACATCGCCACTATCCGATATGCCAAAGATTATTATATTATGTTAAGTAATAAAAAAATGCTGCAATACTTCTTTAGCCACTTTCCACAGAAAACATGTTGGCATATCATAAGGAAAAGAGTTTATATGGAACAGACAGCAGAGAATAGCGCACACGCAAAAAATAAACAAAACTTGTATTTTTTTTGCATGAACAGCTAATTCAAGTTAATAAAAAGATTCCGTTGTAAGTGGGTTTGCTCTGGGTGTCCAATGTCCATCAGTAGCTTGTAGACAAGATGCTCTAAATCAATCGTTGACACTTGTACGACAATGTTCCTGTTTATAGTACCTAAAGATTCTCATGATGAATGAGGGAATGAATACAAACATCCGTTTTATCCTTTCGAAATGGTTATCTTGAGGTTGTTATATTGATATACATTATGTACCAGTCTTGCTTGTAAGAAAAAAAGACGTCTTTTGCCATTTGAATCTTAAGAAATGTGTTGCCAGTTGTAATATGGATGAGAACGAGATTTTTTTTCCCGAGCACATCGTTAGCATCTGAGAGATACAGGAATAAAAAGCTTTAGTATTGAGTGCCTAGTGTGAACAGTCATGAGCTTCATAAATTTCAATATTTTTGTTGTGTAACCCATTCAGAGCAGAGAAACAGCTATTTAAATTAGCGTAGACTATGAATAAATTAATGGCAAGATTGTTTACAGCAAAGGTTTTCACACATTTTCTGTTGCATCGAGAGGACCTGTGAAAATAAGTTGATGTAGTATTTGTTTTGGTGATGGGGGCATTGTAAGAATGTCAATTTGAAATGAGCACAATCCATTCATCGGGATTACTTATAGATTATAAAAAAGTACATGCTTTGCATTGGCTTTTGGATTATACCATTGTATATTAAAGTCCAAAGTAGTAAGCAGTCCCATAGGAGTACTGCGAATTTTTTCCTGAAATTCCCTCGTATGACAGAAACATGACAGTTTGCAATTTGCACTAATGTACATGTTTGCATGGCTTTTCTGAGGGCAGGTGGACTGTCAGCCCTTTACGTACTATATTTGTCTGTACTTATCAAATCATCACAATTTATTGTCATGTTCATAAAAGCAAGTGGAATATTATTACCCATATACAAAGCCCCTCGTCACCAGTCATCATCCCTCTATGTACGCAATACTCTTTAGCAGCTATGCGAAGCAAAAAAATAAGCCATCCATTACGTGTCCCAAAGACCTTCGTTCATAGCATTGCAAGGAATATGACGATAGCCAACAACATTATTATTTTAGCTTGACACATTAAACCATCCGCCCTCCGAACAAAAGAACCAGACTTGTACACATTCTCACCACAAATGTGTTAGACCGTGTGTGTTGCCCAAATAACTGTTTTCTGCATGGAATACTTTTTAGTCAAAACTGTTCATATAAAAAGAGCGAGGAGGATCATCAGTAGTGCATCATAATCATGCAAGCATATTAATGAAACCAAAAAGTGCAAAAGTACGTTACTGTCTGTGTGTGAAACAGAAATATACATGCATGCAGACCTGTTCTATGTAAACATCTTTTGATGAACAATCCGATCATACTTTTAATCATCATCTTACAACAGAAAGATTTTTTTTTTAAACAGAGTTATTTTTAAACGTCTTATCATGAGTCTTGTGTAATCAAAAGGGCATGGATTACTACTTCTCGCAGGTAAACTTTGCACAACCAATTTCACTTTCACTTAGCTTATTGGATGAGACACAAAATATGGCCAGAAGTGTTCTTGATTTTTTTTTTGCATTGTGAGCTTAGATTTACCTTGAAAAATCTGCAGGTACATGTGTAGTTGAGGAGGTGTTTTTTCGTGATAAGCCAATTTACTAAGCAAGGTTGACAAGTCTATCTTGTTGACGATTTGTTGCAGCAAACCTTTAGCTGTGCACAAGAGAGGTATTTTGTTTTTTTTTTCGGTTGATGTCCTGCAAATGATAATCTGGATGGGAGGCAGCTTATATAAGGTTTACATGTAATAAAAATTATCTCTTGTGTGGGTCTTAACATTGGTGACTCACTTTAATGTATAAGCAAAGTTTACAAAAGCCAGATTGATTGCGAACTGACCAAAACAAGATAACACTAAGGAGCGCAATCGTGAACTTAAGTGAATAGAGAATGATGTTGTCGCGTCTTTTGTCTTCACATTGCTTCCTGTTACCTACTTGTGTTTTGAATTTGTAAAGTTTGAACTTTAGTTTTGCAAAACTTAATTGTAGTTGGTTTTGTGTCACTGTGCATTGTTTTATATTTTATAATTTCGCTGTTGTTAAGCTATAGATGACAGTACACGTTAGTGCCAGATTGCAGAAAGTCAAAAGTGCACTCTTGTGTTTTCAAACAACACGCACATACCGTTCTTTTTTTCTTTTTGTGGGTTAATAGGCATATTTTGATTTTTTTTAGTAGGCTGGTTGCTGAACGCGCACGGTTTTTTCGGCAGTTAAAAAGTAAAGGAGGAAGCTTGTTTAGTTAAAATTGAAGACGTGTGAGAAAGCAAGTAACAAAAATGGAGAAAAAATGTGGATATTGGTTGATGTGTGCGTTCACGTCCCTTGGAGTGTATTGTGGGATCACAATCTTTTTCCTGTTCACGTTTATGTACCACAATAATCATGCAGGGACTTGGGGTTTAATCTCAGGTATGTAGTGGACAGTGGACAATCCTTAAATGATTTTTATGCGCATAAAATGAGCGTTAGCTACGGAGCTGTTATTTTTTGTTGCAGCAATTTTCGCCGGGATTTGCCTTCATCTGAAGCTTCTCTCATCGAATCATCGCTTGTCAGGTACGGTTTACAATTACCAAAACTATTTTTATGAACCGGTCTAAAAACAACATAAATGAAACTGATTGTATTTCCTCCAGTATGGTACAGCGTTGGCCAACTTCACGCACTAGCCGCTTTCGGCTTCATTTGCTTCTGTTTGTCCCTCGGGTTCACAGCTTGGTACATCATTTACGCAGCGTATCACCATATCCGTAAGTGTCATTTTGCAGTTTCATGTACATGTGTTTAATCAGGAGTTTAATGGCTGTCCTGGTTTATTTGTAGCCATGATGCCTGTTCAAAATAGCTTCTACCTTGCTGCGGTTTGGTCCGGGATGACTTGTAAATGGACGATGTGCACTTTCATCCAAAGTTATCGCTACGCGAGAATTATTAGATACAACACGCCTTTTCTGATCATTCAAGAGGACGCGTTTGCTGCGGTTTGGTCCGGGATGACTTGTAAATGGACGATGTGCACTTTCATCCAAAGTTATCGCTACGCGAGAATTATTAGATACAACACGCCTTTTCTGATCATTCAAGAGGACGCATGATCGGAGCTCCTTCCGCAGCCACCTTGTATGACTGAATAGATGATTTACCATATACATGTTTTCTATTCCAAACATGACTGACTGAGAGTGCTTAACTAGAACAAAGACGTTTAGGATAAGTATCGTCAGTGAATTTTCTAGTTTTTACGGAACTTTAGAAAGAATCTAGAATATAGGTAAGAAGATTAGGACCGAGTTTTCCACTAACTTGTTAATTTATTTTATAGTCTGATATAAACTTTAGTCGGTACTTTTTATAAAGGTGATATTCTATGCTTGTATTATATGAATGTACCGGTTTTACTTCAATGTGTGCTAAGATCGCAAATCGAAAAATTTGTAGCGAACCACTTTTATTTCATTTTTTGAACGGTGAGTTATATCTTTAACACAGAACAATAATCAATGTAATGTCCGCACAATTGTTCTGCATATAAAATACATATTCTATGACTTGTATGATTTGATTACTTTAAAGTTAGTTCATAACAATTAACAAGCATATAAAAAATATCTGATTTGAGTTAAAACTATTTAAATGCCACCTTGAATTGACTTCATTTCTTCATAAGTTATAAGTGACTTAACGATTCTGATCGTTTTGAAACTAAACTTTCGGGTCATCTATTGGAGAGGCGAATGGTTTTATGTCTTCTTTTTTGTCGTTCGTACTTTCCGAGGGGGGTAGGGTCTCACTCAAATCCACAAGAAACACTGGTTCAGGCATTTGATGCTGAAGCGATGCTGTAGTGGGGAAAGAACGAGAGGTCAACTGCTGCGTAGAAGTACTCGGGGACGGGCTCAACCGTACAATTTGTTCAATAGCTTGGCGAGGCCGTATTATACTGACTGGCATGTTTGGAACTTTCGTTATTGTAGGTTCATCGTCCAACTTCACAATAATATTGGGCTGACGTTGACCTGACGGCTCCTGTTTGGGCTGAGTTGAACTTGTTGACGGTTCGAGTTTAATTACAATAGGCTGGGTTGTAGATGTAAAGTCTAAATCTACAAGAGAGCTGAGTCTGGTTCCAGACGAGATTTTGCTCGAAGTAGGGGTAACCACGCGATGATAAGTGCTTTTGTGAACTTTCAAACTGTTCTTGTTTTTAAAAGGCTTTCCACACTGTGGGCACATTACAGGCTCGACTGTTCCTGACGGAGAATCGGATGACGTTACGCAGCCATGTGTTTGATATTGCTCAGTGGTAAAACTGCCCCCACACTTTTTGCATTTCATGAAGAAACTATCTAGTACTTCTTGTTTAGAGCCTTGGCCAGATCCCTCTCCTATGACCTGCTTTTCTCCTACTGCAAAATAAAAGAAACAAAAAAAAATCTGTAACACTGTCACCTTCACTGTAAAAAAGTAAGTCACTTCCTATCCTACACGCTAGCCTGCTAAAGTGCTGACCTAATGATTCTTTTCCATATGATTGTTCAAAAACTTCACTTTTCGATACGATGAGCCACATATTCCACAATTAAAAAGTTTCCCACCAGACTCCAATAATAACTGAGGGTGTTGTTGCTTGATGTGGCGCCCCATATTTGTTTTGTAGAAATACCCCCCACAATAGTTACACATTTGATATTTCGATCGAGCCTTATTATTTCTTGACACTATGTGTTTTTGTCCAATAGTCTTTTCCTCTCCTTCTGTAACAAAATATCAACATCATCAGTCAGTCAACTAGACAGTAAATTCTAGAGGCTTTCTTTCAAGCCCCGAACTCGGTGTCTCTCCTCGCGATGTTTAACTGAAACGTGATTCCATAACGTATTCTTATTCTTAAAGTCTCTGCCACAAAAGTCACAGATCACGCGATTTGAGAGAGTCTCTTTGTTATCAGATACTGTTCGAAATGCACTCATTTCGTCCTCGCAATTGGGTCGAGACTGGGGGACCCTTTGCTGATTTATAAGGGCCTCATCACGAGGAAACAAGACTGGGTTTAAATAGGCCTCTGTGGGAGTTGTCAGAACACAAAAAATTCAAACTTAGTTTGTCTTAAAAATTAACGTGAGAGTCATCAAATCATTATTATATTCATCAGTACTTCGGTGAGGAAGAATTTACTTTCATTGATGCGACTTACTTCGCTAATAGTAATAGAGACAGGAAGCCCTAATTTTGCATTCTACGCTCCCCGCGGTGCTGTACCGAAACGTGCTTCTTCAAGGAATTTTTATTCTTATAGTCTTTCGCACAGAAAACACAAGTAAGACGTGCAGGGTCAATCGCTAATGGAGTTCTGGACATGGACAATTGTTCGTTGTCATTAATGCCAGTATCACTAACGTTGTCTACAAAGGAACTGGACCCTTGGCTTAACCTGTTCCAAGAATATTTTATTCGAAAATTAATTTCACTCTTCTCAAGGAGGGCTGCGTGTACATCAATGTGTGTATCAAATATGTTTACTGTTTTGCTGAAGGCGACCTGAATCTAGTCAC
>VICI01001023.1:0-26766 GCA_019593645.1 Akabosia matsudoensis | reverse complement strand
ATTTCAGCTGTCTTTTCCCGAGAAACTAACTTCCAATTGCTACTTTTAATATTTCCCATGGAATCTGAGAGAGAATACCTATACATCCATCTAAATATCACACAGCTCCTCGTAAAAATTATGCTTGAATAGTTTGAATCCGTACGTTCTAGGGATTTGCTTTCAAAGGAAAAAAAATCATGCATTCATTTTCGACTACGAAATTTTATTTTGCAACTGTTTTTAAAATTAAACAAGGCCACAATAAACGATAAATTGATTTCAGCGTAATTCGTCAACCCCACGTGTATTAACAGTTTGAGAATTATTATTCGTACGCTCTCTGAAGTTGTAGTCTGTCTGAAGCCGGTTATTACCACGGGAAAACTGTGGGACTAGCTTCTTCCATGACTTTGAGTTAACCAACTGTGTACTTTTATCACAGCTATCGTTATCGGAGTTCTTTTTCCATTGTGAATCGAAAGACTTTATTTCCTCACTTTTCTCTCCATCAACTTTGTTGTCAGTCTTCGTATTTCTCCTCAGACTGAAATATTTTGCACGACTCGACCGTCTAGTTTCCTTCTCTCTTTGCATTTGACTATTTCGCCTTTCAATCAGTCCCATTGCCTCACTGTCTTCAAGTTCATTGTACATCTAAAAAAATAATAATTCAATGGAAAATTTATGGTAAAATTTGAACTGCCAGATTAAACAAAATACGTCAGACGTAACCAAAAAAGATCCAGCCAGAAATAGTAAATAGAGAATACACTTACAAATCCAGCCCAAAGAGATATAATTTGTAATCGTTGCAATATAGACACTTGACTAGATTTGAAATCGACATGACAACAAGACTTCAAGGACCCCATTTGTATTCGCGCAAGTTTTTCCTTATTTTGTCCTTTAACTATAAGCTTTTTTGGAACATAAAATTAATTTAAGCACAATGCTATGTTTCTACCTATGCTACAAATTTTTGCATATGCATTACTGTGAATTTGGTATCTTCCTTGTCTTCCGGGACCATAGCACTCATTTTCAAGAGCCTTTTTCCAGCCGCGTCGTAATAATTGTATTTTACTTTAACGGATAAACAAACAAACTCCACGTTTGACTGGCATTCACCGAGGACTTCCTCTTGAGGGGATAAAATTGTCACTGTCTATGTAATAAAAATCTCATTTTAAATAATATTATTTAGAAAATATTCGGGAATTAATTTTTTTATCACCCCAAGCCCGACAGGATACGTAATATAGAGAACGCAAGTTTGCTTTTCATCGATACATTCTAAATATTTGATCCCAATCTGCGTTTGGAAATCAGTTGCTTGGTGATCTTGAATAAGGCATATATCCTTGTTATTGTGGTCACTTATGCGGAAAAAAGCTGTAAAATTCCAATACACTCATGTATTAAAACTGTAAGCTCATATTTTAGAAGTCTTCTTTAATGAAATCTACATACCACGCGATGACTTTTCAAAAACAATATTTACAAACTTAGCGTCCCCCAGAAGGTCAAGATTTTTGCAGTTAATACTGGGAGGAGGTTGTAAAGGCAATTCCTCTTCTAAACATTTGGGAGTCATATGCCGCTGTTGGGTAGAGGTATTAATACTAGAACCCTCCATGGTAGTATTATCTAGTAAGTTCCAAATCCGTTGTGCAGGTCAGTTATTTATCGCAATCGAAATTATATTAACGTCTTTAAAATGATTTGACACATACAGAGGGAGTTCAAATTCCTTCCTTGTGCATATTACACGCACTACTTTTTAAACTTTAGGTGAGAGAATTTTGTGTATCACCTCAGTTGTCAGTACGGAGATGTACTAAATCAGCGATTAGCATTTACCTGTGCTCTTTCTTGTGTATGCATTCGTATTTATCGATATAGTCGCGTATGGTTCATGAAAACGAGCAGGATGCTTTTAGTCAAATATAAACATAGGGAAATCATAATCATAATATTTCATCTCATGTTCAACATAGGTGCTGATGAGCCACCCGTTAATCTGCTCAAGCTTGGAAACTTGGTACATAGTAGAAGATATTATGGAAATTACGATTTGGATATGCGAAGGTGTGGACGAAGATGATAAGTTAAGTATGGCTAATTGCAGCCGTACACACAGTTTGACCTTGAGCATAGAGCAGATGTGTCGTGTATGGTATCTGCAAACAATAACCATCTGTATTTTCCAAATAACGGTTTTTTTTTGGATTTTCAATCATCTGAATGAAATACCGTATAACGTGTCTTAACCCATTTACACAATCATTATCTGCATTGCTTTACGCACTCCGTCTATTTAAGATTACCACTTCTTTTTGTCTTAATTCCCTCGAAATTCAGTTTATTTGCTAACTACATACTAGGACATAATTTTTATATTCCACGATATTTTTACATCTAGTCGGTAATTTGACGAGATTCCTCTTTATTCCCTTTATTCGTATGAATCGAATGTTAAAAGACAGGAATCTGGTCCTGCGGTGTGGTAATTAGGTCATCATCCACAATTAGCAGGCCCTGGAAAGAAGACCATATGGCAATTAAGTACGATGCCAGTAGGTTCAATGCACCATTTTGAGAATTCAAAACAGAACAAACCATGAAAGCTAGGAACAATGCTGCAGCAGAAAGTAAAATGCCAAGCATCATGTGAATCATAAAACGGATGAAATGGGAACCATCCTGTTAAACAATCTTCATTCTCAGCTCGAGACGCTGAAGCGGTTAGCTCCCATTGAGCTGGAGCTCGAACGAAGTATTGGAGGGACCAACCTCCAATTAGTCCAGCCGCTATGAAGTAAAGGATAGGTTGGACCCACGTGCGATTTTTGAACTCTCCATGTAGCGGCTAAAATCAATTCAACTTTTGAATAATCTGGCTTGTATTTAAATGGTGCACACCTTTTAACAAACTTGCCTTCATAATGCCAACATAATAAATCGTTGTCCCCAAAACATTTCCAACCAAAATATACAATAGATACGATGCAAAGCCAATTTTGCCTAGCTCCGTATAAACCAAAACAGCTACGCAAATAGAAAGAGTTATTATTGGAAGAATCAACCTATCCCCGTGAATTGGACGCAATTTAAGTTGGCCCAAGTTTTTGAAAATAGTCCAGTCCGTGATATTCTCACCCGCCTCTAATACACCATAACTTAATCAGAAATAATTCTATTTATATTTATATTTCATGTGGATGAATCGAGTTTGTTACCATTTTTTACGTATCCAACGGCATAGTAATAGGTGCCTAATAAAACCATGATGACATATTGAATCGGAAGAAAAATACATTTGAATATAAGGATAGCCAGGTCGGTCCCTTGCTCGAAGACAAGTCCGACAACGGAAAGGACAACAAAGCCCGCAAGAATCGCAAACGTGTGGTTACTATGGGCATTCAATGATCATTACTTTGAAACATTGTCATGGAAAAATAATCATTCTAGGAGTAATTTTGGATAGTTGTGTGGTGGTCTTACGCTCCAAAGTGAATCGGATGTCTAAACTGGTATATCTTCAATAGAAGCAACACAGCAATCACGTACATGAAACAGGTGTCTAAAAATAGCAGAAAGTTAAAATGAGATTATTTGTGCAACATTATTGCATCTTTTCATTCTCTAGCAAGTCATAAGCCTATTTCATTTGGGAGAACCTTCACATCGATATCATACTGAGAAGAATGAGATTCATTGCAGTTACATATCATGAGAGAATAATCACCAGTAGGTTGAGTAAGATTTTAATGCTATTATTCTGCTCCAAGGATTAATACTGATACATAATTCCGTTCTTACCAAATTGAAAAGTAGATCCATTTGGGCACAAATGATACGCTGCCGACAAGACCCCCTCCATTGTTAGCGCCACTCCGAGAGCATAAAACACACCGAAATGAGCCGGAATGCCGTGATCCCATCTAAAACAAATCCTTGAAAACGTACACATACAGCACTGGACAACTTTCCCAGGAGTATTGGTGTCTCCACGACTGGATGAACGGCAACAGCAACAAAATCCACTATCACGTTCCCGTTTATTACCAATTTGGTGACGTTTACTCGTGCTTTCGCTGGGAAGACAAAGATTACGACTTCTTCGGCGAACGTTGCATATAAATAGGACTCCAAAGATTACGTAGGAGGCATTCGACCAGAAATGGTTGAAGTCGATGAGCAACCCGAGTCGTTGGGCACATAAATAGTTGTAGTAGCAGATGTCGTATTCTCCTGTGCGGTATAAAACCTAGAAAATTAATAACATGCAAAAGGTAATTACAAGACAAGATTAAAAAGGTTGTTCTTAAGAATGGACCCGCTCGACCATGTCATACCCGTAAATAGTGAATAACCAGTTGGTACACGGGTATAGAATAAAACACCGCCACGATAGTGATCGTCCAATAAAACCTTTTCGAAAACTTTCTCACTTCGTCGAATTTCTTGCATTTGAAATTGGAAATAGTTAAGTCGGATTTCCAACGTATGCAAGGAGACCTTGTTTGCATGCTTTCTCTTTTTAAGGTAGTCGCAGGTGTGCGGGAGATGCGTAACGAAGAGAGGGATGATCTTGTATCTGCCAGGATTTCGTTTAGAAGTATTTCCGCAGTAGAGGGCTGGTTTGTACGAGTGTCATCCTCATCTTGAGAAGTAGAATCATGATTATGTGGATCTGGTAGTAACGAATGGTGAGTAGAGTGACGGGTTTTAGATTCCGGAAATTTATCTCGCAAAATATCCCTGTAAAAGAGAATATCTTATGTACCAATCAAACGATAAAAGAAAAACACTTCGATTTTGACAGATTCGTTGCATACACCATCCATTCATGTCGATTTCGAAACAGGCACAGAACTGCTAACGCTGTTAGGAACGTGGCGAAAATGGGAATCAACAAACATAGTAGCACTATCCAGGGAGATACCTTGCTTTCGTTAGTGATGAAAACTTTAATTTGTTTTCTATTAACTGCTGACGAGTTAGGATGAATGTGGTACGCGTCTCCCCAAGGGGGAACGGCTCGACTCCCGGAAGTAGTGCCAGCAGTAGAAAACGATGAGCGTTTATGTGAACATGCTCTATTATCGGTATGGGCCACGAACACGAGCACGAATCCTTTCGAATACCAACCAAGTTTCTAGACAGAGCTTTAACAATGAGATTTGCACACTGTTCATGATACCAGATTTTTTTCGTGAAGTTGTACCTGCACGGTCATTGCTGCTCTTGTAGACATTGTCTGCCAGAGCCCTTGATACCTTACGTTCCTTTCTAAATCATATACGGGACATTGTGGGCTTTGGACAGAGATTGTGACGCACTCAGAAGTGCCAGAGGTTGTTCTAATTTTAACCTGATCCAAGTCAGGTCTTGAAAATGAAAATGAGTAAAATTTTGGCTCTGTTGGAGATACATCAATAGCAATTTCTCTTCCCAATCTGGAAATTTATAAAAGGGATTAAATAAACGTAAGCACACCATATAATCGTCTCAAAAAGTTTTAGCGCAAAAATGTACAATTATTACGGAAGCTGGAAATCCTCCGTTAACTTCAAAGAAATATGAAAATGTACTGGGACGATGCTTTGTGTCGTTACTCGAACTGTTACGTTCCTTCCACCATACCGTTTGTCAGCTTCCGTTGCATCATCAATACACAGTGTTCTTGACGCGTAGTAATGGACGTATCTGCATGAAGATTGCGTTCAAGAATTATTTCAATAGTTACCACATCAACTACTTACAACTTATATGCCATTCCCGCCGATTTGCGAATTACCTAGGTGACGTTGTTGTGGGCATTTTAGCTCCTTGTCCGATTTCAGACTCTGCTGGAACTTCCAAACTTGTCAGCGACTTTTGTTGACGAACGATAAACATTACAGGATATTGAAGGGATGCGTTGAAGTTGGTTCCAGCTTCTATTCTCAAGTTCGTAGTCTACTGACATGAAATTTAATAACAGTTTTAAAGAATCTACTTGCTATTTATGATTGCAATTGACGTGTTGGGAATAATATTGGGCACCTGTTTTGATTCGGAATCACTTACATGGCTCCTCAGTACATAATGTCGTTCCACAAAAAACACGTACGACACAGGTCTACTCTGGCTAACAAGATTATCATACTGCTTGTTTATATGGCCAAAAATGTATTCACAGTTTGTCATTACTAGTCGGTCGGTTTTATTAATTCCTATACCTCCGGTGAAACAGATGCAAAATGCAATTATGATCGGTATAATTTCATGTTTGAAGAAAAATCCGTTGAACTGTTGACTGCAGACAGCCATTTTTATTCAGTCAGAATTTAAAATATGCTACACTTTAAAACAGCCTATGTGCT
Source organism: Akabosia matsudoensis (assembly GCA_019593645.1). Taxonomy (NCBI): domain Eukaryota; kingdom Metazoa; phylum Arthropoda; class Collembola; order Entomobryomorpha; family Paronellidae; genus Akabosia; species Akabosia matsudoensis. Next base: position 20,410 of record VICI01001023.1, on the reverse strand, counting down.
TGTACCCCTGTTTTCAATGGATTGATCTTACCATTCTGACCTACAGTTAAGCCTACCATGCGGATATTAAGTTTTAAGCCTTATCTTATCAAAAGTTCTAACTAAACCTTTATCTCCGACTGGCCCGGACACAAAATTCATCTATTGTCAACTCCGACACGTAAAACATTTTCCGGTAATACATAATGCGTAAATCAAGGGTGTACCAACTAGCAAATAATATGAAGAGATCATTGTATTTGTTCATAAGTATGCAAATGATATTATGTCACTACCCGTAAAAATGTTGAGACAGAAGATAAAAAGATAAAACACGTCATTATCTGTTACCTAAGCGTTTTGTCATGACTTCTCAACACCAAAATGAAAGTGAATTGGTAATAACAAACCCAAACCAAAGTTTGCCTAATGCGTGACTAATATTTAATATTTACACAAAATCGGCAAAAATGTGTCAAGAGGAAAACAAACATGTTCCTGTACCAGTATTAATTGTTGTCAATGGGTATATCATTCGAGTATCGATAGTATTAGCGAACATGTTTAGTAAATAATATCATTTGAAAGACTTCAGTTATCCTCAGCAGACGACGGACACCAAAACCTTATATCGCATCGTTTAGTGTTTGATCTAAAATCTATAACATATAAGCAATTACACTAATGGACTAAAACGGATCGAAAAGTTGCAATCAGCATTATCTATCACTAAGATCGTCATCACCATCGCGTCACCAACAACAACAATGACATTTTTCTCCGATAGGAAATCAAACGACGAAGCAAAGAGCCCAACAGAAACGGAAAAGGATTTCGTCAACGCTGAAAATTAGAGACATCCCAAGTTACACTGTACATGGGACAACAAAAGACATAGAAAAATGTACAGCTCTCTCATCATCCGCTATCTATTAAGAAAAAGGATGAGAAACACAATTGTAGTAAAAAGACGAAGGGGAAGGAAAATTCGATTGAATGCTCAACCTTTCCTTCTTTGCAGATGTTGTACACTTTCTCTAATCCACCCGGTTATTTTTTGAGGAGAAAATAATAGATCAAGTTGACTGTACACGTTCAATCCAGCAAAAGGCAGTCTGTCAGGAAGTTAAAGCTACGAAAAGATAAAGATTCAATTTTTTTTCTGTAGACTTTAAAAATACAGATATCACTTGACAAAAAATCACGAGTGAGGAAACTCGAAAAAAGAAAATACGAGGAGAAAGGATTTTTTACAAACAGCACAACTCATCCAAAAGGAAAAAGGCATTGTGCATTATGTTAGAGTTGTGTTGCAAGTGATCATCAAGATGGGATTAACTTTGGGTTGATAATGTTCCTTTATTCAGCTTTCTTCAGAGTTTTGTCAATCTCTTAAAAATAACTTGGGTGATAAAGGTTAAAAGTATCATTTATTAGTGACGCCGTGCTATGTTTAGATTTAAAAAATACATTTTTCAAGAGGATTGAAAAGGCAGAGAGCTATCAGTCGACACTGTTGAGAAAAAGTTAGAATTGAGATTGCAAGGCTTTCCCCTTTTCAGAAAGGTGAATTTCCCAAGCTGATATCCCTCGTTTTTACTCTAGACAAGACATGCATTAACGAAAAAATAGTTAATAAGAAGAAGAAGCCTTCAGGAATTCACAAAAAAAAAATGAATGTGAGCTCCACTGGAAAAATATTTTCAAGAAAATCAATTGTCCCGTGAAGAAAGCGTTTGTCCTAGCCAGGAACTGATTTTCTGTATGACAAGATGTGAAAAGAAAATTAAAATGGAGAAAAATTAGCCTTGCCTTCCAAGAAACTGATCATTTTCTGGCATGATCGAGCAAACCCTTAACTCCGTGGAACACTCATTTATGCACACACTCCCATCAGAACGTGTTTTAAGCAAGGAAAAAGGAACATTGATGAGATGGAAAAGTAATCAGTGAAACTGATAAAATTTTATTGGTATTTAGAAACGGCTGATGGTGCTTTGGTTTCTCATCTACTTCCTTTTTTCGTATTTGTTTTGTGCGTAAATGTGTAATTTTTTGGTGATGTGTCGGGTATTGTTGCGCCATACGCACCCAAAATCCAAAAACTCCATTTTCTCTTGCGAAAGTTAACCTTGGCATCCGCATACACCCTTAGCACAGAAGGTAGAAAAGATATCAAAGGCCAAATGTGAGCATCATCACCATTAAAACATCTTTTCACTTTTACCACTCATTCCTCTGATGATCTTTCCATATCCGTTCTCCCTGAACAAAAAAAGAATGGTGTTTGTTGTCAAGTTTTTTTCCTTGCTGGTTTGGTTGAGTTTATCGTGGTAAAACGACCATTTCTTTGGAGAAAGGAACGTTTTCATTTCCTTATAGATATGTACTATTTTCAAATAACATGGGAGTGAAAATTCTCCCTACTCTCCCCTTTTTAATTGCCTTCAAAGTTTTTTTAGGTCTTCCAATTCCCATTAGCCGACCATCTTAACTGCAATGTAATTACAGGGATTGACTCCGTCTCTCAAAAAATTCTTCTGCAAGAAGGGAAGGCAGCTGGAAAGGATCTTGGAAAAAAAGTCCTAAAGAATGTTAGGCGAACTACCTCCGTGCTTCCATTTTCTTCTCCAAATCACCATTATCAGAAACCAAAATGCTAAGGTATAGGGAAAGTATACGAATATTATTTCCTATAAAGCTAAAGCGGATATACAAGTTCGAAGTGGTTAACTTTTTGGATCTTGTTCATAGCAGTGAGCTGTTGTATGCCGACATGTTTTGAAAGACAAACAATGTTGTGCGTTCTATGAAACAATAAGATGCACTACAAAACCTGGGGTTATGGTTATTGGAAAAAGTTTGCTAAATGAGTAAAAGTTTGAAACGATCATAAGATCAGAACTTGATGGTCGGGGTTGTCATCACAACTTGGGTTGATGGCACAAAACTCTCCGCATTCTTTTTTGTTTCTGATTTCATAGCAATGTAAAATTAGCTAAAAGTATAAACAAAAACGCTCCATTTCCTTAATTTTTGTTCACTGGTTTATTGGGATGATCATAGGCTGTAGGCAATTTTAATTTCCTCTGGTTTTAATCGCTGTGACATAACGGTAATGGTAATAGTGTGAAAATTCTAGTTTCCGAATTCCTGATATTCTGGAAAGCGTGTAGGTGGACTAATTTTAGCGCTTTTTGCCATCCATGTCAAGTCTCCAAGGAAAACAACAACTCGCTTCTATTTCCTGTGAAAATCTTGACACAATACAAAGCTAATAGTTGTACATGAAACGATCCAATTAATAACGAGATCAAATCCCACAAGGCATTACCATAACAGTTTTCCTATTCATTTTGCCTCTACATCTGTTCCGTTTTCCGTTCCTGAAGAGTAAAACTTTGAAAAGAAAATGTAATTATGTGTTATCCGTTTTCCATTTTGTCGCTTCAGTTGCGTTGCTAATACCATGATGCCCTAATTAAATCTGTAATCCGAATGTGTTAATGCTCAATCATTGTAAACTTTAAAGCTTTAAACTCTTTTGCTTGAAAAAATTGAGACGGTTGAGTATTATTTGGATGTATCATCCATTCTGGATCTGGTCCACTGGTCTGTGTCCAAATTCAATCGGGCGTTCACGAGGAAATACGTGTCTACAAATACTGTAAATATACTCGATTGTACAGTAGGTGGAATAGAATTCTCCTCCCACCATAGCACTAGCCATAGTTGTTTCAATTACTCATATAATCATGTCGTGCGGGATATTATGTAACTCAAATCTGCACACATTGTTCATCCTGCTCTTTCTCTAGAGAGATGCTTCACCATAAGTCCAGCACAGATGGTGATAATGAGGGTGCCTTAAGGGATTTCAACATGCGGCGATTTTTATTTTTTACATAACAGCCAAAATCTCCACGAAATCCCGGAAAACAAGAGGTTGCTACTAGATAATGCGAAATACGTGTCTGGTCTGCACACATATTAGCGTTATCCCATATACGCCAGTCCTGTTCATGAACGAGCTTAAATACTGATGATGGTGCACATTTTAGTGATTCTTTGCAATCATCGATTTCCTCATCATCAGCATTGACGTATATAAAAACCTATATTATTAGAGACATTGATTGAGTAGCATTCTTTTTACACAGTTAATGTTTAACCACCCAAGCCCTCTATTCATTTACCCATTTCCTCAAAGCTTCCAATACTTGCTGTGTTTACTTACAAAAATTTCACATCTAAAATTGTCGCAGCATTTCTTTTTCCACAAAATATGTCACATATGATAGCAGGCCAGCAGCTCATTTTTAATCAACACTCATTTCATTTTTGTGAACACTACTGCACTGCTACTATTTTATACATTTCCACTCCGTCCGCATCCCTACGTTTAGTGGATATTGTATTGGATATGTACCAAAATATTTTATACGCGTAATGTAGATTTGTGTACAAATAAAAAACCAGCGTTTGCACTTGTTTCATTTTAACTTTGACGTATAAAAAAGGTCCAGAAACTTCATCATAGACAAAGGGTCTCCCCTTTTCGAGATTTTTTGCCTTGTGGACGATCGTTCCTCGTTACCCTTGCATTGATTGAGGGCGTTGATGAGTAACATTGATTGTGCAGCAGCCCGTTTTGTCAACGGGCACTTCCTTCCTTCCGTCCCTTTTCATGCTCGCATGCCGAGCTCATTGTTGGCAGAAGGTATGATATGACTAATCTCCACCGATATGTAGAACATGGTTGTATGCTAAGGGAGATACAATCGTAGATTTACTCTCTTCAACTGAATTTCTCTTTCAGAATTTTTAAAAGGGAATAGAGTAAATCAAGGACTTTTTGTGATTGTAATCTGCGAGAATCGCAGAAGTATTGAAACATGGAGCTGAACGCAGATATGAAAGTCCCATTTCATTATAATGTTTATTATATGGATAAACAAAATTAAGTGTGTATTTAGATGTGCGTTTAGATGTAAGTATACAACCTCGTATCTTCTTCTTCAATCCAATCCTGTGACAAAATTATGAAAATGTATCGAGTTCCATGATGATGATGATCATTATGAATTCCAGTTCGTCTCAGCAGTAGTAGTGATACGTTGCGCATTTAAATTTTTATTGCATTTTTATTCCAAATCATTTAATCCGTTGAGGATGAATAACATGGAAAGTAGCTACATTGATAGAGAATAGACATCATTAAGAGGAAACGGGCATGGTAAAATAAAATATAAACATACACGATTAACATATCCTATTCATCAGATGCCCATACGGTAATAACAACATCGTAAGTGGCCATCACTGGCAGAGCATAATAACTTGAAGTAACAAGTAACTGATTTCAGCCGATTAATCATCCATTTTCTGCACTTGTTTGACTATATAATCTGCAAGCCGTGACCATTTGAAAATTTAGCGTTATTTACATTAACGATTATTGATTTTGGTCTTCAATGGATTTTATACCGGTTATAGACTTAGCCCGTATCAATGATCGGAAGTGTTCACATTCCATGCAGGATGCAGAAAAGCAAACCTATAATGAGGAATGGACTTGTATTGCCGAGGAGATGAGAAATGCATTAAGTGGCATCGGATTTTTGTACTTGAAGAACCATGGGATTCCTTTTGGATGTGGTTGGTTTGACTTGTGCATTTACTTTGAACAATACCGTATAATAATTTCTGCACCGGTAGCATACATGATTTCCGCAATCATTGTTTTCAGATATCGGACGCATTTGCAGCAAGTGCAAAATTTTTCAGTCTCCCTGAACATGTTAAAGTGCAGTATAAAAAGAATCCGACGGTTTCCTACACATGGTTGGGTGCAAGCTGGTCAAGAGCTGTAAGCTGCCCACATAAATCCTTTTTGAGTACGATTCACAATTTAAATACAATTTCCTTGAATCTCTCTTGCAGCTTGCACCCAGATTCTATATTTGAGCTCCGAGAATGTTTCGACATTGCCGGAAACGAGCGGTTTTATCCTACATCTACTGAACATGCGAACTTTCGTGAGGTAATGGAAAAACTTGAACATGAGGGAAAGGTGCTGATGAGAAAACTACTGAAACTTTTGGGGATTTCCTTGCAACTTGAGGACCCTGATTACTTTATAAAGTGTTGTCGGCATCTGGAAACCAATGACAACAGCAGAAATGGCGGTGACACAAGTCAGGATGATGATAATCGTGGAAAGTCCACAGTCGTTACAAACGAGTGCGACCTCCGAGCTATTTATTATCCTGCGATCCCTGATAATTTGAAAGTGATACCGGGAACAGTTCGCTGTGCAGAGCATACGGACTACGAAATTTTTACTTTGCTGTTTCAGGACAACGTTGGTGGTTTGGAGGTGACATTAATCACGTAGCAGTTATTTTTATTCCATTATTTGGCGACAATGCAATTTGAAATGATTACCTTTGATGGGACCATTTCCGCTCTTTTTTTTCCACTCAGGTCAAGAACGTGACCGGAAAGTGGATACAGGCAAAGCCTATTCCTGATACAATTTTAGTGAACACTGGAGACTTACTCCAATTTTGGACTAATGGCTATTATCCCGCAACTGTAGGTACCTAAGGACTACAAACTACAACCCATATTCAAGAATTCCGATAGATGACTTTTTCTCTCTTGTATAGTACCATCGTGTAGTGATTCCAAATGAGGAAATATCAAAAAGGACACCTCGTTACTCAATAGCATACTTCTTTGCTCCTGATAATGACACGGTAATCTGTCCGTTGAAGTCCCACTTCGTAACGTTGTGTTCGAGTAATAATGAAGACAGTAGAGAAGAAAAGCCGATAACAGCTATCGAACACATTATGAACAGGGTAAAGAATGCTTATCAATATTGACTGTATGCATACCATTTTGTCATGAAATATATGTGGTTTTTATTTTGGTCTAAAAATTAATAACTACATCACTAAATAATTGTTGACAACAGAGACATTTTTCAGGCTTGGAGTTTACGTACATGTAAACTTGGGCATAAACATAAATTGCCAGTAGCGATAACTTCATCGTGTTTACTCAGCGTTCCTTGCTCATGAGTCGCTTTTTAGTTTTACATTCTAGATAACCTTCAGAAACGTTCCAATATATATTTTTCTGATACACACACGCGATTCGACATACAAATCGACTCGACGTAATGGTATTTGTTTGCTACTTTACTAGTATAAAAGCTGTTTAGACACAGCTTTAATGTTGAAACTAAAGGTAAGTCGAGAAGGAAAGAAAAAATCACCAAGAAGATTTTTTAAACTTAAAACTAAAGAGCTCTCGTCACTATACTTGTCTAAATGCCAACAATTTAATGTGTCCCTGGCCCTTGTCCAAAGGTTTGCTCGATTGGGCTAAAAATTAATAGGATTCTTGCCATTCGCCCTTAGTATGTTACCTACTTAGTATACCAAGTTTGATCAGAATCGGTCTAAATACATTATCTGTAGAGAGTCCACGGACGGACAGATAAATTCATCGATGCCATTACTTTCTGAGTATATTCTATTCATGAAAAACGAATGGTCTCCAATATCATGTACATGCGCATTGGCTTGAAGTATCAAGCTTGCTTATCTAAATTGCCTCAAACCATAATGTCACCGAAGGTGACGAGTTCTCATTCATTATCGGACATTAACGTAAACAAGTTAGCGTGACTCGATATTGAGTTTTTTAAAGCACAAGAATTTGGACAGGCAACAATTCTTTTTAAAAACTTTGGGAACTGTTTTATTCAAGTGGACTCCTTCAAAATGAAGTCATATATTCCAGTAATAGATCTTAGTAGAATCTCCTCGGATTTGTACAAAGGCGAACCTTCTAGCATGGAGCGACATAAGCGAACAAATACGATCTGCGTTACATGAGGTGGGATTTATGTATTTGATTAATCATGGGATTCCGGAAAAAATTGTAAGACATACAAGATTATAAACAAAAAAAGTAGTGCGGTTATTGTGAATTGTCGACACTAAATTACAATTACCACTTGACTGTCATCAAGATCGCAGACAATTTTGCCATCAGTGAGCAGTTTTTCTTGCTTCCCGAAGAAATCAAGCAGAAGTACAAAAAGAACCTGAAGGAAAGCCGAAATGGATGGGTTCAACCTGGCGAAGAACTGTACGTGCCGTGTAAAATATACTTACGTAGCTCATCCAAATTCATTAATGAAATTATCCCATACTTTTCGCAGACTTCACCCCGAGTCCAAGTTTGAGTATCGGGAATGCTTTGACATTACAACTCAGAAAAAGTTTTACCCAACGGATGTTCCCTCCTTCCGGTCCACTCACAGAGAATTAGAATCAAATTGTCAGAAACTCATCAAGACACTTCTAAAACTTCTCGCACTATCATTGAAGCTCCCCGATCCTGACTACTTCATCAACTCCTGCTGTCATTTGGATGAGCCAGAAGTTGCTAATGAGTGCGACTTTAGTATGATCTATTATCCACCAATTACTAGTGACACGGTGTTACCACCGGATACCGTGAGATGTGCAGAGCATACCGACTACGAGATCATTACCCTACTTTTTCAGAACCAAGTTGGAGGACTCGAGGTAAAAACTGACTGAAAAGTTGTAAGTGAAGTATAAGTGACTTTTTACCTCTCCAACATTTTCATTTCGCTTAGATAAAGACCACCACCGGGGAATGGATTAGTGCCGACCCGATTCCAAACTCAATTTTGGTCAACACAGGCGATTTGCTCGAAATTTGGACAAACAAATACTACCCTGCTACGGTCAGTTAACTTGACAACATAATTTCAACTGAACTTAGCCAGTACAAAATTGCAAAAAAGGTTAAAATATGTCACTAATTTTCTATTTAATTTGCGCTGCAGCTTCATCGAGTGGTCATCCCGAAAACGGAAGAGGAACGGCGGAAATCTCGTTTCTCGTTTGCATACTTTATTGCGCCTGACAGCCAAACGGTGATTAAACCACTGGACTCTCCATTGATTCCTAAATTGATTAAAACTCTGGCTGTCACTGAAGAGGAGGAAATGGCAACAAAAACAAGTCAAGTTAACACAAGTCCCTCACCTATAACAGCATATGAACATATAATGGAACGTGTTAAGACTGCCTATGGTGTTGCACAAGAAAAGTAGATTAATTTTATTTACTTTCTAGTAAAGCCTAATGCTCTTAGTTCTAATTTTAGAATAACATAGAGTTTGCAGGGAATTCACAGAAGTGTTTGCCATTTCTAGTGTCATTGTTGAACCTTTTAATTGTATCCTTGGTTATAACTTGTGACTCGCAACAAGCGCGGCAACGTTCTTTTCAGATGCGTACAAGCAGTGAGCGAACATCATCAATCCGTTCCGATACCTGATTACCAAGATTAAATTGCTTTTTCCTACAACACATTATTCTCGTTACGTTCTCCTTAGCATTCCACATCAGGCATATATCATTGTGACGGATCATTGTTATAGTTTACTTGATTCCTTTTCATTTCAACTCTGTATGCATAACAATCCCCATAAAATTTTTGGAGAAAACTCAGAAAACTTTTAAACTACCTACTTAATATTACCATCAGAAAATGAAGAAAGTCCGCAATTCACGCCACCATACCACATTAGAAATCTCAAGAAGACCATTTGGGATTTGCATCTTGAGAAAACCGCCCCAACCAATACATAAGTGACTTTTGAATGCACACTTTCACTCTTTCACTTTCTCTCCTGCTTTTTGTGTGTTTTCTGCCTGCCTCAAATGGGAATAAGTTTCCAGTATTCATCCCCCTCTTTTCGTACTCGTATTATAGCGCTACTTTATCTTGTTTATATCCGTAATGCGAGGAAAAATACCAGCACTAGCTTATTTCCTTGCTGCTGTCATTCATTTTGCCTTGATTTCATTAAGAAAAAGCTGAAATGAAAGTGCATATCCCGTCGTTTTATGACGCTGACTTATTTCATTTCTTTCGTGTTCCATTTTCACCTCCCTCCACCACCGATTCATTTTCCTCCTGTGGAGAAGCTAAAATACAAAAGTAGAAAGCACGAAAACGTTAATATCTAAAGCAGTCGGGCTATGGTATCCCCAACCCCATCAAAAACTGGATCAGATGGTCTTTTACCTTTTTATATGATTTGCAATAAAAATATCAAAGGATAAACTCCTTTAAACGATATCACCGTGTCATTATGCAAGGATAAGTTTGGCGGTAGCCAATTTTCATCATGACTAAAAATAAAACTAGGTATGCCAACTAACGTTTACCCATTTATACCGCAAGACAACATTCCTCTAGTTTAAAAACATCTTTCCTATAAAATAATATGCATCCTATGCACGATCTAGCCATCAAATATTGTCGATTTTCCATGTAAACGGATTTCCATGGTACACCTTCTCAGACTGAAAATGCACTGGTCTGAGAAAACTAGTTGATGTCTTTGCGGCTGGTTTCCTCCATTTTACTACTTTAACTTTTGTTTTACTCCTTGTTCGTCTTGCTCTCCTTTCTATTTCGCTGGTCATGTATCATGCATGAGAAATCGGGAGGAAAATAGATGATGGCATCATGTGAAAGTTGAACAGATGGTGAACATCGTCACCAAAATACATTCACTGATGTTCCATACAGAGAAATTTAAGAAACTATTCTTCAAACGAAATATCTTGTTCTGTCTTTTTTCCTTTATATGACTTGTCATAAATCGTGATGTTGTTAAGTAAGCCGTGCTCGTAGGAAAAGCAACCACCTTTGCTTAAGACATAAGTAGGCATATACACAGCAATCTTTTAGAATCTAACACTTCCCGTAAAAAGGAGTAAATATACCTATTTATATAGTTATTATAATGCCATGCAACATTCCAGGAACTAGTACGCAACTTTTAGTATCCTTTTTATGCCCTGGGTCCCGTCTGTCACTTTTCCTTACTCTATTTCCCGTTATTACGTTTATGGCCGTTTTTCTCTCGGTTAGCATATAGAAAGCTATCATCCGGATTTCCACTGGTGATCCTTTTTAAAAACGTACACACACACACCAATTCAAGTTCACTCTACGCATGCTTTTCTCCGCATATTCTTAGGCCATCGCATTGCTGTGGTAGCGTGATTTTACTTGAAGAAAATATATTGGTATTGGTGTTACATCCTTTAAGTGTTTGAATATTTGAGTAAATCTTGAATGGGTTTGCATATTACGTAAGTGATGATGACGATCTTCTCGATGGCTATCACCCACGGTTGTATTATGTATGCAAACATTATACAAACATGTTCTTGAGAAGAATCGTTTTGGGGAAAGAGCGTTGCAAGCGGATGCTGTGCGCTGAATTCTTAATGGTAACAATAAAGGGGATCATAATAATGATGGAATCGACACATGCTTTTAAATCGCTTTTTCGCTGAAAGACACATTTTTAAATGTGAAATATCTTGGGCTCGTGTGTGCTTTCCCGCATTCATGCTCACTAGAATGTCATTTTTTAACAAGTTAGTTTATTTCTATTCCAGAAAATGTCAAATTTGTGGTAAGTATCCGCAAATATTTGTGAAAAGATAGGAAAGAAAATGAGATAAATGAATGACGCAAATAGGTATGCATTTTATTCTAGAGGTGAAAGAGGGATGATGATCAGGATATGAAGGGAAGAAAAATCTCATTTTCAACATTTGTATTTGATTCGTTAAGTTTTCTTCGACATTGATGAAGAATGTTAGCATGCAGTCATACAAGTTATTTTTTCTGTGAACAAAAAAAAAACTTCCTGTTTTACTCAGAAAGAAAATCTGAAGGGGGAGCATATAATAACCGTCGCGGTGGTTGAGACCAAGAGGAAACAACATAATCATATTGTTTCAGGCTGTGTAACTTGGAACATTCATGTAATTTTCTCTACACAAAAAACTGCATTGCCTTTCATTGTATTTGAGCTACCACAAAAAAAACTACATGCACACCCGCCGCATCAACAAAGTTTACTTAAAAAGAAGGGAGGAAAAAATAAAAGAATGAAGACAAGATGTTCTTAGAAATATTTCTTTGAACAATCCAGACTGATGTGATGATGAGCTGATGTGTCCTGGAGAAGTAGACGAACAGACAAGTCCAGGAGAAAGTCATTGGAAAGTACGCGGCGCGAGTGTATGTAGTGGTGATGTCGCTCCCCCTCTCAAGCTTGTCTTGGTATCTAAAGAAAGTCGTCTTTCGCCTCTCACGTTAAAGCCATCGTTTATGGGAGAAGTACGTGAAAAGAATCGTCGAAAAGGAGCAGAAGACTAAAAGACGAATCGTTATATCTTCAAGAAAACCGATTGCTTTTTTTCTGTACGACACATACAACCACGTTCTATTGCTGCATGGGTTGTTAAACTCGTTGTTTGTATGTCTTATGATAGCAGTCGCTTAGTATGCTTTCTCTGTTTTCTCTGTCTTAAAGCGATTCTCCAGAAAACTTGGAAAGACTTCTCTTCGTCCAAAGGAAATATTTTTCTACCCCAGCTCACATACACGAGTGGCAATGCAAAAGGTAGCGAAACCGTATGCAAAGCCACCCTCCTCCACTGTACCGTGTTATTATTATTATTAGTATTAAGCAGGCTTATTTCCTTGAGACTTTTTTCTTTTCGTCTTGCTTGAGTGGTGGGGATGATGATACCCTCTTTGCAAGCTTAAGCCCAAGAAGAGGAAAAAGCTAGACTTGGTAAGTCGTTTCTTAGGGAGGATTCTGGCTTGCTTACTGCATCGTCGGTGTGTGTAGAGCAACAGTAATATTACCGTGTAAAATAATATCATTACTGGATTTTATTACTTATAACATTTTTCCTGGAATTGGTATTACCTTTCCTCAACGTCATTGCACAACCGAAACAGAAGGGGATGCCGCGGTGATGGCGGATATATTGGACCTGGGATTTCGGTTTGCTTACGTGCAAGGATATACATTATGGTAAAAATTGTGCATCTTCCTGTTCCGCATAATAATAATAAATGTGTAGCCATTAAATATGAGTATGTGAACGTTTATTTTGATAAGATGAGTAGCAGAACACATATGGCGAATGGTGAAATCTCCGAGAAATCTTCGTTCGTTTCGATAAGAGCCAAAATCATTATGATAAATTGTGTAGGAGGCCATTAGGAGGAGTACAGCTTACACTAAATATTTCATTCAGGGTTGGGTTACAAATCATTAATTATTCAAACCTATCACAACCTCCAGGTAAGTCACAAGTTGTTGCCAAAAAAAATCTTCATGTTTGATTAAACTTTTGTATCATTACTCGCGGCTCACTGAATTCAAAATTAAATGAGGTAATCCGATAATGATCGGATATAGTAATTTTTTCGTACATTCGAAAATAGAAAACCCTCCACCATCCAACTTGGTTCGGAAGGATAACAGAAATGCCTGTTTATTACTCTATTTGTGTGTACACATATTAAGCCGTTTTCTCGTATCTTTAATTTTTATCAAAAGTCATTATCGTCATCATCTTTCCAATTATAGTAGGTTCACTAAACAAGCTGAAGCTTGCCTTGCTGTAAAAATAAATTGTTGATTATAGCCGATTCCAAAACGATTGAATTACTTGCTACACGCAATCCCATCGGCAGGCTACATCTGTCTATACGTAAGCAACGAAGGAGAATCCTTTTTTACGTTATCAGATTGGAAAAAATTATGATAACTATTATTCGTTTACAGTTCCTATTACTCCACCGGATTACCACGATCATTCAACATAGTCACTGTTTTACTGCACGGTCCAGAGACCAAAAAAGAGCATTCAGCATTATAATAACATTATGATCCTTGATAGAATCTAGATATTGTACGATCCTTGAAAAAAAAATCAAAGTTGCGGCTGTTGGAAAATGAAATCGCCCATCAATTTTCTCCGTTCCTTCCTCATCCCTACAAAAATCCACAACAATAAAAAGTTATAATATCAAAGCAGAACGTGAAGATAAAACGAAGCGTTTTAAAAGGACGTCGAGAAGAAGTGGTGGTCGCGCTGCTGTAAACAAGATAAAATGTAAAAGTTATTATGCAAGCGTTCCAGGGATTCTCAGAATGTTTACAGAGGGAAAAAAGTCATAGGTCCACACTCATAAATATTTTATGACCTAAGGAAAAAATTATTATAAAAGAGACATGATGCAACTATGACGACCACCATCGCCGGTTATATTTTTACTTTTGATGGTTGTTCTGTAAAAATATAACTTGATGTGAATGCGTGTGATCCGTGAGAGATCTACGTAAAAGACACGAAAGATAAATATGGCGTATTTTGGGGAAAATGTAACTTTTTATGGGAAATAATATAATTTGGGATGCCTTTATCTGGCACATAAGTTAGGAGCGGAGCACTTGAGAAGGTAGCCGTAACTCATTTTAATTTTGTTGTCAAGTGTGGTTAAACCACAATATAAACAGTTTCAGAGTGCTCGTACTTTTTAAACACATGGATTAAAGAGTTTGATTTAGTCTGTACTCTTTGATTTTCCGTGCAAACGTCAAGCAGGGTAGTTGTTTAAAATACGTGGTAAACGCATTTTGGTAGCATACAATATCTCAAGAGGATACCGGTTCAATCAAAAACTTAAGAATCGGAGAAGGAGACAATCGCAGCGGTATCTTCTGACCAAGCTATTACTGGACAGTTAGTGAGCCTTCACAACGGCTTAGATTGAACTCAGCTTTCCAAGATGCTCATGTGATTTCTTATTATGTTTAGAATTCTTGAAATTGGTTTCTCCAGCACATTGCAGAGGGTTGTGAGTTTTTCATGCATCGACCAACTTTCACTAACATCCCTTCTAACCACACCCGGCTTACAAGAAAAAAACGTGAAACCCAGGAAAAAATGAGACACGTCGGATTTAATCCCCTGGAAAATACACAGACCTTTGCACTTTTCCCATTTATTCCTGACCATCTACTTATTCCACATACCGCTCGGATTTAGGATGCACCTTTGGCCAATCATTCCCCAAAAACAAAAGTTCTCTATCTTTTCGTTTCTTTTATTACAAATCTTTCATAACCTACTCATCCGTTTCATGTCTTTTCCTAAACCTCTGCCATATTTCTGAAGTCAACGGTTTTAGTCCCAATAGACATGGCTGACATTTCTGAACAACAATTTATGCTTCTGCTCAAGAATATGAAAAATGTAGGAATTTCTGAAGACGTTTTGTTTCCATGGAAACTTGCACTTTTCCTTAGTAACCGAGCTCTGCATCGACTACACTTGAACCTAAGCAAAATCTCAATATTTTTTCCTTGAGCTAGCAGTCACAAATAGTTAGAAATGTAAGGAGTTAAAAGTTCCAATGAACATTTTCTTATAATTCATCATGGGAACTTTTTCCCCTTGTTTCATTTCATCGTTTTAACACTTTTTCACCTTCCTGTGATGCACTACCCTCCAAATATTTATATTCATACCTTTATGTTTGCTTCAAACCCTTTTCTGAGTAGCATCTGCCATTGAACAATTTCTTACACGTAACGTTTTAAGTTTCCAGTGTCATACATAGAAGGATACACATTTGAAACTGCTTTCATGACCCGTCTATAGAGTTCACGCAGCCATGAAAATCATGATAAACTACCTCATAGCCTTTTTTGACAAGGAGCACATAAAAAATAAGAAATTGGAGGGCGATAGACGGAGCACACACATCCATGGGACAAATTGCTATGATAAATATAAAGTGATTACTATCACACGCAAAACTCGCACGCAACTCAAGGGTACGTAGCTGGAGAAAAAAATATTTTAGATGGGTAGCACCTGAAAGTTGATCCTCAGTTTAAATCAAAAGGTTAATTTGTTCCAGGCGAGAAAAACAAAAGATAATGGCTTGTTAGTGAATAAGTGTTCTACGATCAAGATTTTAAGGTGATAAGTAATATAACAGATAGCTGGTTAGATTATAGTGAATTGGTATCACGTAATAAATTGCCTAGAGCAAAAATGATTGTAATCAAAAGATTCCGGACTTGTTTGTAGTCTGGTAAAGTGGCGAAGAGGATAACAAGGCTACGACTAACTTTGTGTCGATGAAAGTGCAATACAAAAACTATCGCTCCCAGGTATGTATGATCTACTTTCAAGTTTGATTTATTAGACTAATTTTTTGGATACACTGCTAAGTGACAGAGTTATAAGTTCGCGTTCGCTCATACATTTATTGCAGAGTATCGAGTAAAACAGGAAACACGATGCAGAATTTAACAAAACTCGAATGATCTGCATAATTTTTTTTATTCAGGCAATATTCAAATGTGAGACTTATTATTGTGAGTTGGCCAATAAAAAGATACTATCATGATTGAAATGCATGCACACTAATTACAAAATAGTGCATAAATAAATGTTTATCTGAAGTTTTCATAACACTCATTCACTTTCCCCTACATGCCATTGTGCAACCTCTGTAAGATTGACCTCTCATGGATCTACCTTCAATTACTGCTTTTTGTAGGTCCATAGTCATTTCCTGAATTTTGTTTAAAATTGATTGACTAGCTGATTAACCGTACATGTACTTCTTTAATTGGTCTAAGTATTGTCCTTATGAAGCGATAAGATTCAGCAAGCAGAAACAAATGAAATAAATGAGCATTAATACGTTTACAGGAAGCGTAAGCGTATTACATACCCAAGCAGCACAATCACGTTCCCTTCACGTTATTTTATTCCGTGATGAACACGTAGCACTTGGCCGCGTAATTCTCGTTGTTTTCACGTTGACCTGTCATGTGCACTCAACGTTACCACAATGTTATTTTGATGTTAGTTAAAAGTTGCATATCGCTTGGTCAACACGCAAATGAAACGCAATTTCAACGTTCCTTCTGCACAAGAAATCTACATGATTTCAACGCGAATTGCTCGTTTTTTCTGTGATAAAATAATGTTTTGCAACGTGAATAATAATGCTCCAGTTTTGTTAGGCAAAAATATCTTTATTTACATTTAATCAACTAACAATCTGTATGACAAAACGGCATTCCAACAAACGATCCATCCATTTCGTCTATGTTATACGGTAACAAAACAGCTTTCATCATTACTTGACTAGCATCACACTTATAATCGACATCAGACAAACCACTAAGTCTAAAAATAGAAAGCTTAGAGCTACAAATAGGACCCCCTGGTTGGACATCCCTTCTAAGGAACTTTTTGAAATTTACGACATTTTTATCAAGCTTTGTAACCCTAATGTAGTCATAATTCCTTAGAACAAAGCAGTCGTTCCCTGACCTATGGAAGTTTCCTAACTGTTCAAGTAAGGATACTGGCACTACGTTTTTTCCTTCCCTCCATTGATATTTTCTGACTCACTTACTCGTCGTACTACCTGACTAATCTCACCTGAATGTGTCCTGATTAACTTTTTTAGTGACTGCATGTAGTTCTCGAAAGGAAAAGCGCTTATACCGTTTAGACTACCATATCTCACTGCATCATCAGATAAATGTATCAAAGAATGCACATTGTAAACTAAAAAGTTTTTTGTGTACAATCGCGAAATATTTGAAACAAATTGATGCAGCAAATTTTTAGCAAATATATACCAGTTGCGATTGTTAGAAAGTAAAATTCTTGTCGCGACACTTAATAGTAGGAAATGCTCGTATTTTGCCTCGTCTAAAACTGACCGAAGTACAAGAGGGCCTAAATATAGTAAAAATGTGCGAAATTCTGTCGCCTTCCATGTGTCTAATTCGAAAATAGGTCGGGGTTTACGGTTAAATTCCATCGGAATATACTTGCGTAACTTAACCAATCTTCGACTGATAGTATTTATATGCGCGTGGCGATAATCTTAACGGTAAATCCCCTCTATACCAACACTGAAGTAACTTGCGCGTGACACCAAGGCACACAAGGTGCATATAATCAAGTACCACACCAGATACCAATCCTACTTGTAGCTTTATCAAAGGCGACACGCCATTGTGATGGGCAGCATCGTTTTGATTGATAAAGGAATCATCTGTTCTTAAAGCACAAGATCTCTTTGTAAATATTACTCTGCCTGAATATTTCCCTCGATCAGTACATCTGTCACATCCATTATAGGCATTGTAAGGAACTGTACTTTTTAAGAATGATCTAGCTGGTGCATTGGCTATGATACACCTGATTCTTATTTGCACAAAAATGCCACTTACGTGTTACTAAATTGGTGTTCAAAACAGTAATTTCCTCTACAAAATCATTAAAATATTCATGGACACTATTCGGCTTGGCTGTGCCATAGTAAAGAGCTACAAGTTTAGGAGACTTTACAACAAGGTCATCAAAAAGAACAAGCAATGGCCAAAACTGGCGTTTGCTGCTTCTACTGATTGGCAAACCATCTACCCCTATTGATATAAATAAGGTTTTGCCATCAAACGACGAATTTAATTGGTCAATTTGAATGCTAGAAATGTACCTCTGAAGGCCAAAATAATAGTATTTTCCTCCACACAAGGATTTCACTTCACAATCACGTGGTGTCCTAAGTAATGTCCTAGCATCTATTGGTAAATTAACACTTTCAACATGGGGTTTAATAATTCGCAAAAGATTACTTAATGCTACATGAGAGACGTTATGAGTAATGGCCCAACAAGCTAACTGTTTATCTAGCGGTTCCTGAGGTGGATCATTAATAGGCTCTGAAATATTCCCACTCTGAACGCTTACGAAATTTAAACTTCTATAACAATACTTATTAATTAAACACTGAGAGTTATCCAGTTCAGTGCAGCTTATCTCTGTCTGGATCAACCTTGCCTTCATCCTTTCTTATTGCTTCAACAATTTTTGAAACTTCAACTTGAATACGCCGACGCTTAGTCCGTTGAGATATCATCGCTTTCAATATCTGGAGGACATCTGGCACCGCTCTTGGGCTTTAGGAAACGAAAGTAATCCTGACAGACAATTCGCATGCTGACTTCAGTAGCCGAAGAACACTTAGGGTTCCATCGAGTTGCATCTGTTGATCCAAAAATAACGTTCGAATTCACAAAAAAACAAAGTTCATCCATGCCATAAATTAGAATCTTACGAAGAACAAGTTGAATAACAACTAGGAAACTTTTCGAATGAGTGTGTCCTTGTTGCCTTTCCTCTGCCAGAAAATGAGATGGTCAAAGCAAAGCTTCTCTCTAGCAATTGGCACAAAATTCCCCGGACAGTGGCTCGGTCGTCCCTTCCTCCAATCAGAGAAAAATAATCAACCTGCATAGTTATCAAACAAAACATTTCATTTATTAAATGATTAGAAGTGTTGTCTACTGGTATGACAACACACACCGCCTTTTGAAACGTCTCCTTCTTCTTCAAAGATGCTTCAAATGCAGCCAGCTGATCAGCGGAAGTTAAGGGGAAGCTTGGCAACTCATTAAAATAATCCATAGTGGCAGCCTGATTACCATTGGAAACTAAGGAAGATCTTAAAAGCTGCAATATTTCCTTTTGATTCTCCTCAATTGTGACAAGCTTCCTGATTACAGCGTCCTGAAAGTCTTTTAAAAGTCATTTGTTTTAAATCGTGACGCCTTACATAAATTAAACCATGAAACTATTTCATGAACTCACTGTTTTGAAATTGATGACGAGTCTGATGTGCGGCAGGTGGTGTCGCGGAAGAGGACGCTCGAGAGTATGATTGATGTCCAGATGTCTCCGCACCTGGAAAAAGACGCTTTTAGTTATGTACCTCGTCATTTTCCAGTTTTAAGATGTGTTTAAAACCAGATTTACCTGCATTTGGACGCCTTACACCAACTTCTTGATTGTGTGGAGTGACAGTTTGGCCAGAAAAAACCTGGGAGTTCACAAAGTTGTTGAGATTGGCTCCTGAATTTCTTTCAAAGGATGGTGAGGAATCCGTGGTGACGTAGAAAATATCATCACTCGTTTGGGAATGAAAGACTTCACCAATAGCTTGGTCACTCAACGTCGCTGTAATTGGCCCAGCTGAAGAGTCGAATACACCTTGATTTAGAACTAGGGTTGGTCCCTTTGGAGGATGCACGGATTCTGAAATATTAAACATGCTAGATTCAATTAAGAGGTTTACTTCCTATTTAACGACGAACATTATTTCGTTCATCCTACCGTATAAGTTTCCAGGCGTAACTTCCGGTTGCATCTGACTAGACGCCACGACTACAAGGTTTTCAGACTCGGAACTCTGACTTCGCGTTCTCCTCCGTCTTTTTACAAGAATTTCTTCGTCACTATCAGCTTGGTAGTCACAGCCTGACGATGTTTGAAAATGTTTAGCAGCTTTGTTCGCTGCCTGATAAGTACCTGTACAGAAACATGTTCTTTGCACCAATTGCCGTGTAATTGTTGTATTGTTTCCAAGAAATCAAAGCTTA
>VICI01001022.1:0-26771 GCA_019593645.1 Akabosia matsudoensis | reverse complement strand
TTTCTCGCTGTTTTCATGCGTAGTAATATGTATGTCATCTGTCCTAATATTTTTAGACTTTCAAGAGCATTCGTTCAAGTTTGGGAGCTCGCCAAGTATTTCGTGGAGGTTTTCATCCTGCGCCGTATCAGATAACATCGTTTCCTCCATATGTCAGTGTTTCAGGAAAGCTGAATAGAAGTAATTAGAATTTATTTTATTCTGTTCTGTATGCATAAATGAGTGCCGAGTGGTGCATCGAAATGAAGCCCTTTTTCGCTATTTACCCGTCAAGCTGGGAAAATTTGGATTTTCACATGAGTCAATTTTCTTAATTCATTCGTACAATTAGCAGGAATGGAGGATAATTAATTTCATTATACTCCATCACAGACGGTATCACATTACATAGGTACATATATATTGTTGTGACGTAAAATATCTTTATTAGCCCATTATTACATTTGATTTGAGTAAAATGAAATAGCACACGTGATAACTATAGGTATATTTGATTAATATGCAACGGTACAGTACACATTTCTATTTAGTCAACTCCCTTTCGTGAAGTCCTCAAAGTTTGGTCATTTCGTATCCGGAATATTAAATTTCCATCCATAAGTCACATAGTTGGGCAGATAGTCAGGCTCACCGGTTGGCACAATTTGGTCTATCACAGTATTCGCAATGCTGTCCACAATGTTGTCTGGTTTTTCAGGCTCTAGCTTGAAATTGTACGACTCCTGATATTGAGGCGGAGCTATGAGAATGGTATAAAACAACTGCATTGAAAACTTGACTGTATCATTGGCACCCAATGGAAACTTAGCTTGAAATACTCACGCAGGTCGGGATATCCAGTTGGAGTGAATTTGTGGTGGCGCTGATGGAATCATGTCGACCTGTTTGAGTTCGTCGAAATGTGCTTTTAGAGGTACAGTCCCAACTATTATTGGGCATGCTTGTTTCAGATTAAACGCAACTCCAGATACATGTGCTTCAACCTATAAAACATAAATATACAACTGAACATACGATCATAAATGTTAATCTTGACATTCCAGAAGTCTCATTTATCTTTACTTTCACCACATATTGAACATCAATTAGCCTACAGCCTCCCAATGCTGTCGGAGGCGCTGACGGAATATGAAGATCCACTCGCCAAATATCACTGTCGCCAGGATCCACGCCCTCTCCTTTCTTCTGGCTGACTAACGTTTTGAAGCTAGGCTTTTTATCACTTTGGGCAAAAAATGTTGCCTCCTGTTGGCGTGTAAGACATGAGCAATGAGGCAAAGCCGATTCTGATATTGTTATGCATATTTCAAAAGAGGATATGTTTATTACCTGGACCAGTTCCACGGACAGGTCGGTAATAGTTCTGGTGCTCAAATTATTTAGCTCAACTTCCAAAGGAATGACTTGTCCAGAACAGTAGCCTTTCGTTTTCATTCGCGCATTTAAAGTTAAAGGTCCGCTGGCGCAGCAAAGGCAACAAAATGTTTTTGAAGTGCTCCACTCTCCAGGCTCGCTGGCTGTTGGATTAGTATTTAAGTCAACGATTGAGTTGACAGTTATATGCTGTTTTGTGTCGTAGTCAAATTTCCAAGAGCGTTTAATGTTTGCTTCCAGGACGTACTCCACTTTTCCTGTGAAATTTTTAGAGAAAGTTGTTACAACCAACAAAGAGACTGACTGCAAGATCAAAAACCAATCCGGACAGTACCATGTTGCCCCAGGTAACTTGAAGGTAAATTCATCAACGGAAGTTGAAAAGAAAAATTATACGAGTTTTGCCCTGCGGGAAGCTTGACATCACTCCGTCCATCGCCAAGCAAGTAGCTCTTAAACTCAAAGAAACTGTCAGAATCGTCATAAGGCTTAGTGACTTTCTTGTCGCCAGCGTCTGTCTTTTCCGTAACCTCTTCTGTCCAGTGAACGGTCGCTTTTCCTTCGAATTTCAACTTCAGTCCTGCTTATTAAATAGACATTAATTTACGAAATATTTTAATACAAAATCATTTCCGTGACAAATGCATTACCCTGAGTATTCTTTTCAGTTTTTGCAGTGGCAATCACACGCCCAGAAACAATTTGACCTGGAAAGTAGCTCAATGACGGGTTGTCAAGGAGGATGGAAAACTCTTCTAAAGGCATTTTTGTTACCTATGCGCTGAATACAGCCTAATCTATCAAATTTTACACAACTCACAGGAAACCTTCACGAGGGCATCACAAAACTTCCGGAATATCGATTGTCATGAATGAATGCTTATCAACATGAATGAACAATTCGGTAACCCTTGAAAGCTTAGCTTTTGTTTACAAGTAACTTGTTACCTTTTCATAGGTGTAAGAACCGCTTTTTAGATATTTCAATTAGCACATTTAAACACGATAAACTTCATTGCAACCAAAAATACACTTGGAACTGCAGTACAAAAAAAAATCTGCATTATGTTATACAAAACCTAAATTGCTCAAGTAGTTCCACATGTCGGTCTGCGTTTTCTCTCTCACAAATGGAAATAGCATGGGTATGAAGGCAAAATAGAATGGTTGATGGTAGATTTTTTTTCGGTAGAAACATGAAAAAACAATAGTCACAGCTAAGCAACTAGACTTTTTGAATCATGAAGGAAGATGTAATACTTACATACGCGTGTTGATGACGAGTAAATTTTCATCTTGAATCTGTGAGCATAAACCTGGTTTAGATACGAAATCGTCTATATCGTCTTGAGATTACTTTTAGCAATGATGTCAACGAAGAGATCGGCTATACTAACAGATACTTTGAGTTACAAAGCAAAAAAAGTAGTGTAGTATAGCAATGCCCATCCTACACACAACATTCCACACACCTTTTTGGATTTTTTAGAATACATTAACTCTGACGATCAGGAAACAATCATACGCAATATGAATGGTTGCAAAAACGTAGTGTAGTATAGCAATGCCCATCCTACACACAACATTCCACACACCTTTTTGGATTTTTTAGAATACATTAACTCTGACGATCAGGAAACAATCATACGCAATATGAATGGTTAGTATACATCCTTGAAATAAAGTAGTTAAAACAGTTGTGTGTACAATAGGAAAAAAATGTTTGTTTTTATTTCTGAGCTCTAATATTGTCTGTACAAAAAATTGTAATAAAAATAAGCTACACGATATTCTGTCAAATATCTTAACATTGCATTGGCTACAAATACTTTTTCTTTTTCTAAACCGCTGAACTGCCAGATTGATTCCTGAATATTTCTAACACTTCAGTCTGTGATACGTAAGTAAGAACTAGACACAATTAAATTGAAAAAATGTATGTATAAAAATGAAAAAAGCGTGAACGGATTCCTTCGGAAATTCTCTACTCCAGCTGTACAAAAACGTTTGGATGTGAATTTTTCAGTTATAGATGAGAAAAATATGTCAACTTATTTTCTTAACTTGGAAGGAAGTAGAGAGGAGTTAAAAACATGATAAATATTTGAAAAATACATAAGGTGACAAGAAAGTGTAGATGAAATTGTCAAAAAATCTCGATGAACTGGAACGATTAATTAACAAAAAAAACCTGTCGACATGTGATAAACGTATGATAACTAAATGATATTTATGACACAAACGGATGCGTAAAGCAAAAATAAAATAAAATAACAAAACATATTTCGATATAACACAGAAGTACACGGGTAGACGAAAAAAAATCACTTCAAAGATGACAACCAAACAAGCACCTCGCCCTAATCCTATTTCCTATGCGCATTGCCAATGTGGGTATGAGGAAGAACAGCAACAAAACGTACGCAATACGGCTACAGCTACCATAATTTATATTTTTACAAAAATATAAACACTTTTTCGAAAACTTTCTCGGAAGCGTTTTCCCAATTTGCATATTTCTTAGTTAGCTATTTTATAATTTACTTTTTCTTATACATAAGATGCGGGCCTAATCTCCTGTTGCTATGACCATAGTGTTGAAAATTACTCGGACTGGGATAGCTTCTCGGTGGATATGCAAACTGCGGGTTGTTATACTCGCTGGCAGCTCCAAAGAGGAACGCTGGCGTCTGGTGCTGCTGCTCGAAAAATCGTACAGGATGTTGTTGCTGATGGTAGCCAGGACTGGCCCCAACAGTTCCTATAGCACCACTATGGAATCTACTTGACGTGGGAGAAGTCGCAGATCCCCCTGATGGACCAGTCATATACGGATTGTTGTAGTCTTCATCAACAAGCGAGATAAACTCGGGCTTGGGCACGACGGGAGACGCAGGCGACGGGCTACGCTGGCGATGATAACTATTTGTATTGTAACTTGGGTCTCTATTGCTACTACTTATGCTAGGATTACTACTACTACTTTGTGAGTATTGCTGCTGTTGGGCAGATTGCATTGTGTACTGCTTTTGAGGTCGCTGAGGGGCATAGCTACTCGTACTTCCGGTGTTACCTCTTGTTGGTAAAACTGACGCTGGGGTCTGTTGCTGTATATGAGGGGATGCGGATGGAACGTTACTTGCGTAGGATTGGGGTCCTGTTGGCGATGTTCCGTATTGATGTTGCGGGGGATTGACAATGGCTTGAAATCTATTTGAAGTTCGTGGTTGTTGTTGCGGTGGCGGCAAGGATTTTGGTGGTGGTGAGGGTTGAGGATCGGCTTCCACATCGTCATACTCGTCTTGATACTCTGTCGTATAAAAAAAATTACCGGAATTAATATTTTATGGCCAATTATTGACCAAGCATGCATGCGAAAAGTAATAAAAAACGAATGATTAAAAATGGTGATGTACCGAGTGAACATAATTATGGTTATATACAAGAGGGTGGGTGTGTGGGGTTTACGCGCGATAGGTGGACTTGGTCAGACGGGAATTCACTTTAGCTTGAAGAATAATTAAGTTTTATTTATAAACTTGTGTATGAGGAATTGAGAAGATATTCTGTGCATCGTTGCAAACAACATGTTGAGTTTTAGCTAACGTTAGTCCATCATTTACCTTGATAATATGGGGCGAGTGTAGTTGTCGTAGTGCTCGTAGTAGTCGATGGGGCAGTCGTGGTTGAAACACTTTTAACGGTTGACTTCCTCTGC
This sequence comes from Akabosia matsudoensis, assembly GCA_019593645.1. Taxonomy (NCBI): domain Eukaryota; kingdom Metazoa; phylum Arthropoda; class Collembola; order Entomobryomorpha; family Paronellidae; genus Akabosia; species Akabosia matsudoensis. The sequence continues at coordinate 21,679 of VICI01001022.1, read as the reverse complement.
CAGAAACGTGCTGGTCGGCTCACAGTGGTTGTCGCTGGTGTACTTGTTGTCGTTCTCGATGTGGGCGGCGCTGGGGCTGCTGTGGACGAGACTTTGACAGGGCTGAGTACGCTACTGTTGTCACGTCTTCTAATTGTGTTATCACGGTTTGGCTCGTCAGGCAACGGTGCAGGTTCAGACGGCTGGTTGTTGTACCTTTGCCTGTCGAGCAACGCGCTTTTGTCTACTTCCCCCACGAAGTTTATTCCGGAGGGAAGGCTTGGGTGTCGTCGTTGTGGTGGATGTTGTACTACTTACGATTTGGTCAGCAGCAGTTCCATCGTCTTCGTAGTATTCGTAGTCATAAATGTACTGGGGTGGTTCAGTAGTGGTACTGGTAGCCTTTGTTGGTGTTTTTGGACGTACTGTTGTGGTGGTCGTTGTGGTACTTGTTGTCATGAATTCTCTGGTTCTCGGTTGCTCGCGAAGAGGTCGGAAAGATGGTCTCCTCGTCTTTAACAATTCTTCTCGTCGATTCTGCAATGCAGCGATTGAATCTGTGTCCAACGGATCTGGATTTTGTTCGGTGACTGGTTTTGGGGGAGCCTCTGTAGTGGTCGTCGTAGTACTAGTTGTCGTTGTTGTCGACGTTGTACTCGATGTAGGAGCTGAGTCTACGGAAGACGTTGAGGTGACTTGAGTTGACCCCTGGGGAATAGCATTCAATTGGTCTCCGTCTTTTACCTCCCTTCTTTGGACGCACATCGTCATAGTAGGAATAGTCGTAATCGTCGGAGTAGTCGTCATCATCGTCATAATAATATGAAACTGGTCGTCGTGGACGACATCTTCCATTTCTTCGTCTTCGTCCGTTGCGACACTTCCGGTTTCGTCGCCTTCCAGGCCGTGCTGGACGACGGATAGGATAATCATCCTCCTCTTCATAGTAGTCGTCATCGGCATAGTCTGGCAGCTTCCTTTTGGGAACAACTGGAGCTGGGGCCGGAGCTGGATCCCCATCCCCGGAGGAACCTTTGTTTGGAGTTGGCTCCACAGATTGTGGTCGCTCTTGAACTTGTTGCGCATTTCCATTGTCCGTAATTTCACTCACAAGTCGGGGTCTATTCCCAGGCCGTCTTCCACGAGGCTTGTAAAAGTCCCTATCAATGACCAATGGCGCCAGGGTGGTTGTTGACTTTGCCACGTATAAATCTTTGTTTCTATAAATACACGGTAAAGGTAAATCCAAAAAATGTCATTATCATTACATCCAGCCCAGCGTGAACATGACCTTCCCTTGTAAAAGCCTTCAAGTACAAAATGTACTGTCATTAGCCTTTTTTTTCTTCTTCTCTGATCTTGAACACCATATCCCCTGAGAAATACGACCCTCACCTGTGAAAAAACATGTGGGAGTTGGGGCAATCCACGTCTGACACAAACTGGCAGATGAAGGTCCTCTGGTCAAAGGCTGTGTAGTTGGCGCAGATAAAGTCATACCGGGTGTTGAACAAACAGTGGTGATAAATCTGTTTAAATAGATAACACAAAACCACAATCATAAAAGGTGGACCTTTTTTATATTGTACTCTATTAACCTTCATTAAGCAGCCTTGGACACTGAACATCCTGTTCGGTGTTTTTTTCTACGAATCAATTACCTGACACTTGTGTTCAATACTCGCATAGAATCCATCTTTTCGTCCGTCACAAGAAAAATTAATGTTCGGAGGGACTCGATGGTAGAATGGGTAGTCGGACAGGTTATATCCGTTTAGCTGAATGGGAAGATTAGGATCATGGACGTAGTCAATTTGGGGATTCCCTGTCAGCGTATAGTTCGAGGTTCCATTTCCTTCCTCTCCGTTCTCATCTTCGACGAGAATAGGGTCCAATGACTTATCTGATTTGGCTGTATCCGAAAAGTGGATTGCTGCGATGACAAAATAACAACGATAAAATAATCAAGCAAGAGCTTGCAAATATATTATAATAGTTAAATAACAAAATTATGTTACGTAACACACTTGAGCCGTGTGAAAGTGTTTCACTAATTTCATATTAAGAAACTAATGTTGATCGTTTGTCATAGCTCTTACAACAATAAACGCTGGTTGCCAAAGGGGCTTCATTAAAAAATCATTCTATTTAAGGTGGAAACATGACAGGTTTGACAGACTTGATTGTTTAACACTTTACNTGGTTGCCAAAGGGGCTTCATTAAAAAATCATTCTATTTAAGGTGGAAACATGACAGGTTTGACAGACTTGATTGTTTAACACTTTACCATATGTAATGATCCTGCTAATTATAGTATAAATAGAATATAAAAGATGTTTAACGTGTCATCAATAAATTGTATTGGCTATTATAATGCCTATTGTAGCTGGCCTGAAATTTCAGTTGGGCTTGTTTATGAAAATGTCAAACGCTCTGACCCTGACCCCTAAAAAGTTTCTTTTATACATTTTTAAAGATTGCCTAATTCATCAAATTTTAACTAATTTGATGAGATAACCATCGACTATTGAGTTAAGATAAGTCTATTATAAACTGTGGAGTGAAAACTATAGGCACAAAAAAGAAGAACATCTCATACTCTTATATCGGGTTACGTAAAGTCTTGACACAATCATAAAAGTGCACTTTGTCGAAACAAAATTGATAACTATTTTTTCCCATGTTGTACTCTATTTTTTCATGATAAAAAAAGGGTTAAGGTAGAGAGTAAATTTCTTAACAAAACTGTTATACAATAAATAATTAATGATAAAAGTAGTTCGTCTTTGTCACAGCCATAGAGGAAGGCAAAACACGTAGGTGGCATGATATATAGAACCAATATTTTTGTTTTGACTAGGACAAGCACCTTCAACCCAGTGAAAGTGTTCCATGCTGTTAACCTATGAAAAAAAAACGCCCTTGGAGTTTTCATCCATTCCATTTTACACGCATCCTCAATACAAAAAAGACTAAAAATATAGGTAAAATCGCAAGAGAAGTTATCGCCAATCAAGATCATTTTTGTGACTAGTTGAAAGGAATTGGAAAAAAAAAAAAATTAGTGCTGACTAGCAAAACTTGTACCGACAAAACTTCTACACTTGCCCTTGACATCATCATATCTACACCTCACAAAACACTGCAAAGTGAGTCATTATGTTAATAATAACAATAAATCTACTCATTACACATATATTTTGTGTAAGGGTTGGATAGTAAAAGGTTTTAAGTATCATGACGACTTGATAGCGCTCTATATTGAGTTGCTTGCTCTAGAGCTGCAAAATGAAGTATCAAGGGCTGGCTGTTGCATAGGTGATATGAGACCCTATATTTTACCTAAATATAAACCCATAAGGAATTCCCTGTTTACCTGCAAACCAAACAGGCTCTTTTGTATCTAAAGTAGCCAAAAATAGATGTTATTTTGGTGCACTGCTCTGTTGCACTGTGTACAAGTTGCAGCTACAAAAAGGTCACCCACACTCTTGGCGTTTCTCAAGAACAACTCACGCGCAGTCATTACCATTTTTGCATAACATTTTAACTATCATACAAGTCTTCTCTTTGACAAGTTAGCGCAATTCCTAATCTATTATGAGTTAATTTTTAACTGCTGTTGCGCTTTATTGATGAATGTCTGTTTCGCTGTTTTTTTTTTTCTCCTGACTGGTCTCACCTTGCAGTGCATTCTTATCAGCAAACAAAAAATTGCGTAAAGAGTTAACCTAGTTTTAATTTTCCTACGTATGTATGTGTTCACAGAAGTGTTTGAAGGGTAGGAATATTAATGAGCTTTTTTTTTTTTAATTTGCTCGGCATTTAAATTCCTGGACTATTTCAATATTTGTAATAATCGTCATTTCCAGCTTGTTTCATAGACGTGTACACCTATGAAAACTGAATGCATGATTATTATTTATTTTTAATTACAACTTTCTATAAACCGAGTGTAGTCTTGACGAAATGATAAGTTGCCATATTAACCTTATCATATATCATTGCATTTTGTAATAATTAGGAAAACAGCATGATACCGCGAGAAAACGCATGCTCGAGAGTAAACATATTATTACAAGACAAACCGATGACGACCACAGCTCAGCTAATGATTTCACAAATCGATTATGAATCTTAATTAATCATGCATGCGGCCAGTCTAATTGCTACAATTGCACTGCTTTGTTTGCCGCATATGTAGATGATGAAGTTTACCTAAGTATAAGAAACGATTAAAAAATTAACTTACAGAGAAGAAGGAGAATGGCTGCAATGGACCAGCTGCAGAAAACTTTGGCAACGCTCATTTTCTGAAAAGTTAAAACAAAAGTGTATTTTGGATTAATCACGGTAACAAACAAATACTATTCATACAAAAAATGCATCCGCTAGGAATGGCTATTGCTTTGCATGTACTACCGCAAAAGAAACTGGCTCTTTTGAAAAGTTTTGTGTGTGTTCATTTGTTATTTGAACGAAACACCATCGAGTTTGCTCAGGCAAAAAAGAATTTTAAGATCACGTTTGTAGGCATAACTCGGATCATGACCATCGTGGACAAAATGATATCCTGGATTGATTTTTTTATGCGTTTTTGTCATGCACATTTCAAAACGACGCATAATTCTTATGCTAAATCAAGGAGCAGGTATGCAACGCAAAAAAATTAGCCCTGGAGGCGTGTATTCTGTTGATTCATAAATTTAATCTGATTGCACGTTTGGCTATTCTCATGTCATGAACTACAAACGAGCAGTCGTGTTTCTTACAATGCATCACCAGCCGCACATTCAGTTTTAAATTCTCCGTTGTCATCCTAACCAGTTACATAACAAAAAAATGTAACTAGCAAAAAAAAACCTAATTTAAATATTCCTGACAATCCAAACCTTGCGTAATCGCAGTTTATTTTTTTTAGAAAAAGAGCCGACCAACTTCCGAAAGGCAATTTGGATAATGATGATTAATGATAATGACACTGCGACTGTGTAGGTAATTCACTCCCTTTCCTATAAATAGGAACAACACTTACCATAAATAATGAGTCTGATTCTACGCATTGTCAGAAGAAAAAAAAGACGAGACCCTCGTTCAAAACACCAAGACTAGTACGAAAGAGGCTATTTCTATGGTATCCTCAGGGAAAGAAATATTATCCTTGGATGGGTTGTTTCAAGAATTTTAAGAAATTGCCTGTAACTTGAGCGGATATAGTACTAGGACCGCTCACAAAATATAGGAATTCCTTTAAAATTTTCATTGCTCACTCAATAAAAAATGTGTGTACACAAAAAAAAACCATATTTCAAACAATTTTTTTTTCTACTTCGCATACTTGTTAACTCGCAATAAATCACAAAAATATATGCACTTTGCTCTGCAAAAAAAAATCTTTGGTTCACTGAAACTGAAAGGAAAACCTGAATGCACTCTTGTTGTTAGAACTTAAGAGCAATTTGGTCACTCCACCACCTTCTATCCTGTTATGGAAAACGCAGTGAACTGCAAGTGAAACAAACCATTATTTCTTTTTGAAGAAAAAAAAAAACATTTATACAAAATAACTAGTGCATTACCAGCCAATAAATGGCTTGATTTAAAAAAATAGTCTCCCTGTAAGTACAGCAAATATCTCTCAACAATGATAATTATATTACAACAAGAAAAAGTACAGAAAAAAAATATGTGGCAATAGAAAATCATGAGCTATACACAACTCTTAAAACTTGGACTGAGCCGAGAGTAATGTGCCATAGAAAAGGGCATCAACATTTCATATTTTTTTGCATCTCTCTCCTTGAAACTATGAGAAAATGGTCAAAATAATCTGCCACATATACTCCTAGTAATTCATTATCGTGATCATCATTCTTTTTTTGAAGAGAAAAAAAAATCATCCTCACGTTAATATCTCATAAACTGTCCGTTTCATTTTAACAGTAAAGGATCTTATGAATTATACTATGATGCATCATGTTTTTTTAGTTGTTTGTAAGAATGAAAATGAAATTAGAATAGAAACATGCACGTATACGCCTTAAAACAACAACAACCACACAGTCATTATATAGTGCAACCCTTTGAGGTACACCCCCAAAAATAACATTTTTTTAATGCAAAGCTCTATACAAGATGCAGATACAAACCAGGTAGTCAAGAGATAACCAAAGCTTTAACTAACTTTTCCTTTCAGTTCAAAGTATGATCATGATCGCGATTTTTTTTGCTGTTGTGGTATGCGGTGTAACATGAAACACCAAAAGAAACAAGAGTGAATGTTTTAAATACCTAACTGCGGCTGACAAACTATAAAAAAGACGTATTTTTTATAAATAAGAGCTTCTGCATCTAGAAAAATGACGACTAGAAGGAGAAATGAATTTAGAGTAAAGTTATTTGAGAAAACAAAATAATTCTGAAATTTTGGCCTGTCTCTTTTTTATGTTTAGTTGAGTCGAACATTTAAAAATAGCGGACGTGACGACAGATAGTCTTAAGGGGAAATTAAATTGAAAAAATTGGATTATTTTGTCACTGACATAGATTACCTGACTTTCCTGACAATTATATCTGTTAATTAATGTTTTCATGAAAATTATCTTGAATATAATGCTTGACAATGGATTTGCTGATGTGAGTCATATGAAAAATGTAATGTTATAGTTGTATATAGCAACAGTGCACGTTTGTTAATTAACCTCGCCCATGTCTTGAATCGTTGAAAATAAAAATTCACATTTTGCGCCCTATTCATTACAAGACGTTTAATCCCAAGCTTTGCAGAGAAAAAAACGCAATACCTTCCGATGAGTTCAATGTTATGCGAGTTTTTGATTGAAATATAGCAAGAGGATAACTGATTACGAGACAATTTGGTAGGTGGTATTCATAAAAAAATAAAGTATAGCAAAAGACTATAATGTTGTGTATGCGTGAACTGTCTGTTTTGTATGATGAGAAGGGTAGAGCACCTGCAAACAAAAACTATTTTTAAAGGGTATCCCACACAGAAACAAGTAATCTACCTTTGAGCAGTCCGTTCTGGTCCAAAGCGCAGAACAAAAAGAATCTCTCTTTTTTTAAACGGTTTTTTCTTCTCTAAATTGTTTCTCTGGTGAAACACACACTCCTGTTGAAGATGAGTGGTTCACGTGGATAATCGCGAGTCAAATTGTAAATTTTACTTGCTAGCTTCATCTAGCAACACTATATATTGGTTGCCTAGTCCACCTCCAAAATAATAAAATGCCCTTCGGGTTTGGAAATTGGATGAAATTAGGTACTCAGTACGATTGCAGGTTTATTTATAGATTATTATTTTCAGAACAATCACACAGATCACTGTTCACTGCATAGAATCCATACAGCACGCTTCCAAAACCCATTAAATAATGTAACAAACAAACAAAAGAGCTGCAGCCGTGATAATAGATATATATTTTCATGCAATTTGGGATTGCACGAAACAAAATCTTTATTTCAAAATTAACGGTTGTTAAAATTATTGGCGAGTCGGAAAAATTCTTGTCGCAAGGCACGCGGACTGGCGGTCTTGATGTTTCTGAACGAAGGACAAGAGCAGTAAAAATTTTTCGCGTGTTCGTGCTCGACCTCCAGAGTTACTTTTTTTGTTTTACTTTGTACCAATCAGTTATAAAAATTACCTTTTTGTTTTGCTTTATTATGACTATTATGTTTGAATGGGTCGCTTTTGTCCGTAATGTCCGTAAAAATCTAGAAGCCAAGAGGTGATCCACCACCGCCTTCGATTAGCATTGTTCACCAATCTTCCAATTTAATGATGATTGTCATATCAGTGTTCAAAACGAGCCGTGTCTAAATTGTGAAGAAGGTCTTCCTCCAAAACCGCATTGTTCTTGGACCGTTGAGTAGTTGATACGCTCCTGCTGGTAACCCAGATATATATTTTTTTTTTGTTGCAGTAAATTGTATTAACCCTTTACAAACTACTTCTTTTCATATCAATTTCTAATGCATCAAATAGAAACCCACAAGTGACACAGGAGACACAGTTATAACTAAAAGTCTTTGTTTCCCAAGCCTGGCTTTGTTTTTTTGTATGGAAATCGGTTAGCAGCTTGAGATGTTGACCAAAAACCAGCCGTGCCCAAGCAGTTGTGCGTTTGTATATGTTGCCACAGCGACTCCACCTTTTTTTTAAAGTTGTTCCTCCAGATGCGTATAAATTGTAGCAAAAAATCTTAGCAAGTGTATTTTTGCATGAGAGATTTTGTTTCCTAGGGTTTTTGGTGGCCCGAGCAAAAGTGTATCAATAATACAAAACTGATCAAAAGTCAATGGGGAAGTATCCAACATGTGGATCCAAATGATAATACGAGGTGCTCGTTCATTTTTTTTCTTGCTTTTTTCAGTCTAGTTTGGCATGACACCAACAATGACAAGAAAAAATGTAGGCGTTATTCAGTGCACACATTCACTAGCATCGTCACAAACACTCACTTGCAGATACTTAGGCATATCATGCGCATTTTATAGGTTTAGTTAACACTACCAGGGTTTAGTTTAAAAGAACTGTTAAAACTTGTATGATTTTTTGGTTGGTAGTTGTCACCAGGTTGAATCTAGGTTGGCGCTAATCAAGTGTCCATTGAGGAGCACCCATCAAACAGTCACAACTAAATGCACAAGTAAAATATAATTGTCGTTGCACCACACTCCAAATTCCCTTCAAAGGCCCTTCCCTTTCAAGAAAAAAGTGCACAATTTGCATCCCTTTGCAGCAATACCTTGGTCATCGGAATCTGCTGTACTGCTTTACTTTTAGGTATGTATATTTAGACTCAAGAGATGACAATAATCATACCAATATCCTTTAATGTTTGGTTTTTTTCAATAATAACAACTAAATCTGCATCATTTTTTTACAGAAGAAGGTGTACTGCACTTTTTTTGCATTCTTCATCGGCAAAGTCGCTATTCCATTAACGTCTTCTTATGCATTTCGCCTATTTTTTGGCTGAGCTCCATGCGTAATGAATCGTTACAAAAAGATTAACAAATGTTCTTGGTAATTACAAAACACTTTTGACTATTCATAAGAAAAACTTATTAGAATTTCATGCTTAAAGCGTTCGCGTCTTGTTATAATCCCTTGAATTCCTTTTTCCTCGCGTTGTGTTCCTGTCTAGTTAAGTCAGTTTGCAGGCAAATGTTGACAACACCTTTATGACCTACACTATCATGTCATTCATAGGAAACTTTTACTAGAAACGGTCATACAAAACAATAAAGTGCATTTATTTCTGTCACTGGATCAGTCATGTAAGCACTAAATTCTTCCACAAAAAAAAGCCAAGACACTCTTTTTTTTTGGTGGAGGTAGCTAAATACAACTTGGTCTAGTTGAGCACTGACATAACAATTATTTTTTTAGAAGGTTGTTTCTTTCGCAATTTATAGTTATCCCTTTATAACTACCAGCCTCTCTCCACGTCAGTCAAAACTCTAAAGTCACATTGAGCACAAAACACAGTAGACTTTCATGTCAGCATCGATTGGCTCCCCGTGTAAAAGGAAGGCTGATTACTCTGACGGATATCGGCATCAGGAGCTCTATAAAAAATTTTAAGAAAAAAAAAACAAATGTTAAAAAGGAATCATGAGGGATATTTCCATCTGGGTTTGATTTTTTTGTTATAGCTCCTGGCAATTGCCAATCAATATGTTCCCTAATCATCACGACCATTTTTTCTTACAAATTTATTTTCTTTAGAAAAGACACATACACAATGCTAATAATTACGTGACGATATAGTTAATGGTGACATTTACTATATGATATGTAAGATATACATTGAGACAACCTCCAGGGGAGAGCGCTTTATAATTCTTTTATTTTGCATACAGCCTTTTTCTGCAGAAAGCTTCTTTGAAAATATATATTGAATTTAAGTTTGAATGTAAAAATAATTTAATAACAAATATTAACCAACAAAATTTAAACAACTTTAACAATGATCTCATGAAACATTAGGCCCTCCTGCCAAAAAAATACGTGTACAAATCGAAAACTATATTTGATCTTGCCCACCGACCATTCACTTCATCACACTAGCTAGTTGTCTCTTTTGCCTTATTGACAATACCATAACAGGTTTGCACACACAACACCAAATAACAATGTTCTCTCCACACTTGACTGACGAATCGGCTACTCAATATTCAAAAACGACAAGCATTAAAATGATAACAAATATAAAAAATACATATTTGATATTGAATAACTCTTGTCAAATTTATCATCCCAAGTCGAAGAAAAATATAGAAAATAATACTTATATAACTCGCCAATCTACGAATAGATAATTGTAACAATTTACTAATCACAATACTGTACGTATTTTACATTGAGTCGTACAAAAAAAGAAATATACATATTTCTGGGAGTATCAGCCAAAAATCAGTTTGTGGTCTCTCGCATAAGAATTTTGATACAAGTACCTTTCAAGTCTAACTTTAACTCGTGGAAGACGGTTTTCATTCATCAGTTTGTAACAAAATAACCAATTTTTTTCTTCCAACTGCACACAACTAACCAACCAAATAAATAGCGAAGAAAATATATGTAACACGATAATGCTCTCTTGTGTGCGCTACTAATATAATGCGCACAAGACTGCAAAGGGTACGATAGAAATACGTTTTTGCAGGCACGCACACAAGCAGTATCCGACTTGCCGTTAAATAGGTGTACTTGCTAATATTTTATTGATAAGGGTCTAGAAAAAGGGCTAGTTATATATTTTTTAGTTGACACAAGTTGCAAAATCACGTCATATATCTGTATTCATTATTTAAAATGGCAAAAGTAATAGTTGTTCGTCCAAATTTTTACGCTGTCTTCAAGCTAATTTTTTTATTTGTAAGAATATCAGAAAGGTTCTTAAATCTCTTTATCAAACAGTTTTGTTTAAAAAAACAATCAAATTGCCCGTTTTATTGAGCGTTCGATCACGACCGCATGTCGTTACAAAGATGAATGGTTATATTTTAATGAGACTTTTGAAAAAATTAAGAAACATGGGTAAATTTATAAACAAATAAAAACAAACTTCAAATCATATTATTTTTGTATACTGTATAATATTTACCATATGAAAATTATAAAATAAGATTTTTCGTCTACGTCAGAGACGGCCACCACGTTTTCTCACACCAACACAAACACACGCACAAAACACTGAACAATCAAGGCAGCAGTGCGATTCCTGCTGAAGCTCATTTTGATCTGATTGTTGGTCTCTCAATTCATACCTTCTTACGCACTTATACAGCGAAAAAAAATTATTTCTTACCTGTATATAGCAGTGTGTTTGTGTAACAATATAAAAATGAATATAGAGTTGATTGTTGAATAGGATATTTTGGTGTGTTGCTCCTGAGGTAGCAGCCTTTAATGCATAACTAGTTCAGTCTCCTATCCAAAATGTGCTTAAAATATATAAGGCAAGCATCTTAATGGCCAGGGTAAAATAGCTTTACAGTCACTACCAGAGAGAGAGAGAGAGAGAAACAAGTTCTTGTAAAAGATTTTTGCATGCGATCTTAAAATTGATTATGTTGGTTACATAATAACAAAAAATATGTATGTCTATTCAACAATGCAACTCAACGTCATCATGTACAGTACAGATAAATGTTTGAATGCAAACTAACTACTTTGTTTATAAGCGTTTAATAATCGTAGCGAAAATGGTAACAAGACGGGGTTGACGTGAGCTACGCTTTAAAAGAGAGAAAAAAAAGTAGCGGATGTGGATGAGCGTGCCGGACATAACTTGAGCATTTACGATAGTCATCGATAAAGCGATAAAGAATTTGATCGCAGAGCAAAATATGATTAGATCGGTTCATATTACCCCATATAAGTCATGGGAAGTCGTTTACAGCTCGTTTCTGAATAGATGGACAGACAGCTTGTCTAAAAGTATAACATTTTTTCTGTAAGGCTCTAAGAGCATTTGTAATTACAGCAAATAGATTGTTACGTGCATCATTGTTACTCGTGATTCATGATCGTTTGTTATATAATAAAAAATGGGGAGTGCATCATGGTAAAGAAGTTGCCGAATACTAATTTCCATATATTCTGATGGTGTATATATAACAGACATTGTTTCAGAGCTTTCGTTTTTCATACGGATAGCTCGAGGGGTATTGCTGGGGGTAAGTAATACAAGGTAATAGATTTTTGTAAACCAGATTTAAACTAGATTTTTAGCGTGCCTCAGACATCCGAACAAAATGCTTCTCTAATGGGCAACTTTGAACATGGACTTTTAGCATAAAAACAAGATTTTATGTTTATTTACTAAAAACTTTATACTGGAAACTATAATAGCCATCCCTATGCATTAGCGTCAGTCATCCGTGCAGTTTTCAAAAAAAAATTAGAACCTTTCCAATTTCGAAAACGGTCGAGGAAGTTGGACTTTCAAGTTTTAAAAAGGAAGTGGCTTGCATTGAATTCCGTTTTCGGGGAAATGAAGTTGTCATCAGTAGAAAATGCTGCACTAAATTAACTAGATTATGATGGCTAGGTTGAGTTTGCAATTATGTTGCACGTTTTCTTAACTGTGAGCTGCATACGGCTGTCTGTCCCGACTGCGCGTATCATCAACTTGACAAGGCGTCATCAGGTCATATACTCAAGAAGACACATTCATCAACCAAATATTAAGTTTACCAAATTGATAGAAAATTAAGCTTCGTCTGCAAAAGCAATGCAATATTACTTTGGAAAGGTTTAGGAACTTGGGATCAGGTAACATGACTGAAGACAATGCAGACCCTTCCATCCACGTCACTTCGGTTACACATTTGCCCTTGAGGGGTCCTCATCGACTACATCGATTGGAAGTTATCGTATAAGCACAAAGCAACGGGAAAAACATGCCATGTCGTTAGCAAATTAAGTGCGTATACCTTCGCCAATTTTAAATGCAGAAACATTTGGTTTATTTTGTTTATTAGGCTGGCGCTGGGCTGAAATTTGTGATGATGTCCCTCCTTCTGTACACTTGAAGGATTTTTTTTTGTTTCAATTAGGATAAGTGGACGGTACGACATTTATCGTTACTCTGCGACCATTGATGCTTAGACACAGGGAAGCACGCCCAAAATTTGTTGAAGTCTTAGAGTAAGATAGAATTAGAGAGGAACACTCAATGCATTCTACATAATCTAATGGATAACAAAATTTTTATTTTTTGGTTTAAAGGAAACTGTTTGACCTGACCGCTGTTACATGGCGATGATAAAATTTTCAATGTACTTGAGCAGTAGAGGAAATGATATATTTCAATACATTAGATAATTGTAGAAAGACGCCTGAAATAAACGGCATGGATACACTGGTCAGGTCCAACATAATTTTCAATGTACTTGAGCAGTAGAGGAAATGATATATTTCAATACATTAGATAATTGTAGAAAGACGCCTGAAATAAACGGCATGGATACACTGGTCAGGTCCATCAGTTACCATTTACTTGTTATTGTGTCTGTTTTTTTACCCGAGGGCCCTTCTTTCTTCTTATTATTCTATGACTATACCATTACTTTGTAATCAGCCATTGCATTGTAAGAAAAAGTCTAATAGAGCCAATTGTCGTTCAAACCACCGAATTACTTCGGTACCATATAAAATGGTAATAACACTCATGGCGCTCACTATCCTTTTCCAGTGTATCAAGTTCTGTTTCGGCGAAGGTAAACATTAATCAACGTTTCCATACTCATTTATTCCGAACATGATGAAATTTTAGTCGCCCATAGATGATGAGCTAAGCTGCTTCCAGTGTTCTTATGACTATGACGTGACTAATCACAACTATACAAAAACCGTTACCAACAGAACCTGCCAAATATTTTCTGTTCAGTGCGTCACAAGTAAAATCAAACCTGGTTCAGAAACCGGCGACTTGAAAATTGACGACAATCAGTACTTTTGCTCTGCTGCCGACAGCGAAATCACTGAGCCACAAGAAAGAATTTACAAGTACAACAAAACGCTAAGTGTTGATAAGAATAGAAACTTACTGTTCCACGCAAGGTTGTAACGTGCCACAATTATATTTACCTCCGTCACCAGCTCCACGAGAGGCTAACAGTAAGGCAACTGTGAAAACCTGTCAGGATCTGATATTAATGACTTTTTGGATACTTAAGGAACTTGCAGCGCTTCCATGTTTTTTTCTCAAGACCAATTAGGATAAATGAGTGAAGAACAAAATTTTCTTGTTTTAAATAACTTTTGAATTATAATAGACCTTTTTCAAACTATATGCATCGTTTATCTTTCCCGTTCAAACTAGAAAAAGTTTACTTTATTTTTGTTTGTTTTTTTTCTCAAAAATATTGCACTAAAATGTCACATGAATAAAAGTCAACAGTAAAGGCTTAGAAATAAACATAGGCAGAAGCCCACGGGTTGTATTGAAAAAGGAAACATTCTTTAACACAATAATATTCGATAAATAAATAGGAAAACAATGCTAGGAAAATTGACAGGATTTATATTAACACTAAAATTAACATATTTATCCAGGTTTAATATCATAACGGCAGATTCAGACTTTGGAGAGGCTAATTAATAAATAATGTTAAGCTTCCCTTTTGAACTACCACGATTTGATTGATATGATGATTGGAATTGTTTACTTGAATCACACTTCCGTACGAAATCCGTTAACGCTAACTGCTTTGCTCAAATGAATTTGACTTGGGTAGCAAGAATTGAAGCCTGTCGATAAGCTGTCAGATCCTGTGTGAGTGCTTCCGTTCACACCGCCACCCCCTCCGGCTTCATTTTTTGCAACTAAAACACTCAAAGCCTGGACCCAGTCGTTGGCATTCTTGCCATCTTTAGGCTTCAGCACCACTTTTTTGTCTTGCGTGAAAATCTCAAATGCTTTAGGGATTTGCCGCTGGCCTCGGGTTACTCGAACGCTTAGGATTTGGTGAAGATTTAACGTACTCGTGGAGTCATTACCGCGGGCCATAAGCTGCCCACCAGATAAAGTGAAGTATCGAGTTCTCCATCGCTTGAACAACTTCCATTTGCCTTTTTTCTCTTTGAGACATCCCTCTAGGATTGGCTGTTCGGAAGTAAGGAATTGGAGCGCTCTGAAACATTCAAATCATTTTTAAAAGATTGCTGCATCACCGCAATTACTGAGGTATACAGTGAGTATGACTTGTATCCATAAAAGTAAATGTGCATAAAAGTAGAAGTAAATTTTGGTTTTACAGAATACGCTTCATTTTTGCATTCTATATGCCAAGAATTGAAGTTAGGATATCCATGCCGGTAAGTAGTGAGTATGACTTGTATCCGTAAAAGTAAATGTGCATAAAAGTAGAAGTAAATTTTGGTTTTACAGAATACGCTTCATTTTTGCATTCTATATGCCAAGAATTGAAGTTAGGATATCCATGCCGGTAGGTAAGTGCTAAACCAGCATGGATACCCAAACACTAATTCAAGTACAAAAAAAAACAAGCGTATGCCTTCAACCTAAACAATTTCATTACATATGCATTTACTTTTAGGGTTATTCAAGTAACATTGATCCATGTGTAAAGTCAAAGATATCTTTACCTGCTAGGGTGATTGCAAAAGAAACATCCCCACTGATTTTTCAAAGCGTTAAACTCGAATAAATCAAAGAATCCAGAGTTTCTCAGCTCCAACAGCAGGCAATCCTGATCTCTTGTACTTGGAAATGCGCTTGTGACAATGGTCAAAAACGTTTTATTCTCGCATTTTAGGATTTCCCAGCAGTTCTTTAAACTGCTCACGGATGCTTCCCGAGTACTCAGCGCCTGGTTTTGAGAGCGAGCTTGTAACGCTAAAAACATCAAATGAATCCATACCCGTGGAAATCGTGTTTTCATGCTGAACAGGCGTGTTCCGCTGTATATACAGTGCTCTGTTTGGAACTGACAGGCAAAATGAAGTTTAGCGTTTTTCCGGTTTTTTCGTTCTTCGATTGTACATTTGACTGGGAGTGGGATTCGCACGGTGACTTTCTCCATGTATGCTTTTATTTTCTCAAGATGTTTCTCGCAAAAGTGTTGGACTACGTCGCGCATTGGGAAGGGTTCAAACACGCTGATATGTGGCTGAGAAAGCGCCACACCGGAAGTTGGGGAGCAAGACAGTGGTCGCCCAGAATTGCTTGTCGTATTTGAGTTTTCAGGAGATGGAGCGTTGTCAATAGTGTTTGTTTGCTACAAGGTTCAAATGGCTGAGCACACCTATTCCAGAGCCATCCCCACCTCCTCCGTTTACAGTTGCACCATTGCTAGATATTCTTAGATCTGGTTGACTCATCACAGAATTGACCACTTGAAGGTTTAGGTTGTCACCGTTGTTGTTTCCCTGGCCAGGACCGAGGGGACTTAGGGGCTGCATCTTTTGTTGGATGATACCCGTTCTGCAGTTTATGACCGGAAGTTGAATAATGGTGCTGGGAGGGTTGATGGTGTGTGTTGTAGTTTCCAGTTGGGTTCGTTTTCCCACTGAGAAAACCCGAATTACTTGTGATATTATAGTTATTGTTACTCAGGTAAATACTATACGATATGTTGTTGTTGTTGAAGGCACTTCCGGTGAGTTGATTAGTGCTCAGCCTTGACACAAAGTTGTTTGTGTTTGACAAACCGTGACCGCTGAGAATACTCGCAGCAGAACTGCTAAAAGTTCCCGAGTTACCGATTAAACTGTGGTGCTGACTGTTACCCGTTTTTGTAGGGGATCGTATACCTGTTGTCGTCCATGCGAGGTCATGCGGAGGTGGAGGTACGACTACAGCGGTACTACTTGCGTTTGTACTTCCTGCTGCTGACGGGGTCATACTACTTTGCGATGTACGCAAAGAGTTTAGGTGATTTCCAAAGTCTTCGCGAAGACCGCTAATACTGGATGCGCTTCGGTTCTGATAACCTGTCACTGGCGGCACGGTTATATTAATGCCACCACCCCCTCCCCTTTTTTCTATATTCAATACTTGAAAAGTTATTTAATACTGGGGCAGGACTGCGGCTTGAATTAATAGTGATTGTGGTAGGTAGCCCGATACCGTGATGGGGGGTCGAGGACATTACACTTCCTGATGACGTCGTTGGAGTGTGTGGAATGTAAGTACTAAAACTAGGAACACAAAGGCTTGCCCCTGGGATCCCTCCGCTGATTTGGTGATGGGAAGGCTGACTTTGCTGCTGAGCTTTGGACGATGGAATGGACAAGTTGGCGAGTCGACCAATAGACAACCCCAAGTTCCCATGAGTGTTAGACAGCTTATCTGTACTTGCGTCTAAAATTGAATAGTTGAGGGTTTTACCTAATGACATGGGCGTTGTTGATAGTTTAGTATTAATTGGAGTTGATCCTCTCGTGGGAGAAACCGTTTGAAGAAGCTCTGCAGAAGAAGATCCAGTTTGGTTGCTGCCACTACCATCACAAAGGTCCCACAGCTTGTTAAGCGCCGCGTGGCCAACGCCACTAAATATTACTTGAAGTCAAATTAACACTCTTACTAATGGCGAACATCACCTCACTCGTGATCAGGTTCGGGGAGTGATGAGCCAAGCTGAGGATTTCTCGCAGAATTTGCAACTGACAAGACTGATCTTTACTTGCCACATCTAACAATTTAATCATTCTGTGAAGTAATATTTGTCTACATTTTTCCCTTTTTTGCAGCACTTCCGCTAAATGATTGTACCACTTGTCTGAATATTTGTGCAGCAGTCACAGCATTTTGAGGGCCACTGCTGCTCTCATTGTTTCCTCCTGAGCTGTTCTTATTATTATTACTGTTTATACTATTACTTGGCTTGTTTCCCCCAGGAGAGCCGGAAAATCGGGTTACAGCCTCTTGAATCTTGTCCAAATGATTTTCTAGCAATTTGGCATCATTTGACATTTCCAATAGAACCTCTAGCGTTGGTCCCACAGTCACCGGGTTGTTTAAACATATCAAAATTTGTGGTAAGCTTGGCTGGAGTATCAGCGACCTGTTGCTTCCGTTCCGGGCTGCGACCAGCTTAAACAACCCCAACAAAGAACACTTTTCCGAGCCATCACACTGGCTGAGCAAGTTGGCCAGTGCCATTACATGCTCCTCCAGTCGACAATGGATTCAACGAGTAAATCTGCGGAAGGAGCCGAGCTAGACCGTAGTTTCCTCCAATTACTGAATCGATAATAGGTTGAATGTGGGATGCGAGCAGCTCTGGATGTTCAATAGCGGCCAAGGGTAAGTACGACGAAACACTTCGGGAAAGCTCTTTGTTTCCCTTGTGGAGAAATTTAACTGCCACCGGAAGTGCCTGCTTCATCACATTCCTCTTGGAATAGTTGAGGAATATACAGGCAAGTACGTCTGATGCGATTTTTGCGTGGGGTGGGTCTGTCTCTTGGGCCAACGGTTTGAGGTCATGGTTCAACGAAGTTTTTAGCAAGTCCACTAACGCATCAATATGTAGCTCAATACAATCACAGTCCCGTAGCGTAGCCGTCAGTCTGGCGATACAAATCTCGACAACGCTCTGGTCATTCTCGTGGTCAATATATTTCGAGCCTGACGCAATTTCCTTTATACGTTCCAATATCTCCGAGATGTCATCCATAATTAACGAGTCCTGCAGGGTAAACAGGTCACCGGCTTTGGACAAGTCTTTCGACTTGAGCACGAGGGAAAAAAGGTCGTGCATCTTGACTTTTATTTATTTTTGTTTTCGGATTACCAAAATGGATAGTTAAACGACCTACGAGAACCAATTAAAATGATTAATTAACCAGTCAGTACACCCATATTAAGTTACAATTTAATGAGTTTCTTCACACCTGTACAGTCCGCCTCAGAAAAAAAGTTATATCTTTGTCGCGTGTGCCATCCTCCTTATCTTGGTCATTTTCTTATCGCAAAGTCCTGATTATCATGCACTTTTTTATGCACCAATACATTTTAATTTGTTTTTACTATCAGTCTGTCGATTGTCACAGTCGACACTCAACCTCTGGAATGGCAAAAAGCAATACAAAAACAAGCGTGTTTGTATCCTAAACCACTTACAGTTTTGGTTAAATCATTTAAAAACCTAATTTCACACGATAAAGAAACACTTGGGCTAATTAGCATCGTAAATATTTTGTTGCGTACTCGGGTGTCATGCTTTTAGTAGTATTTATCACACGGTTATATAAACTGCTACGTTTGTCTCAGCTTTTATTTTTGTTTTGCACAATGACTCTGATAAAATGTTGTTGTTTTTTTTTGTTAGGGCTTTTTGCATTGATTGCACTTTATGAATTTAAGAAATAAACAAAAACCCTTTCTTCTTGCCTTTTTCTCTGATAAAATGTTGTTGTTTTTTTTTTTTTGTTAGGGCTTTTTGCATTGATTGCACTTTATGAATTTAAGAAATAAACAAAAACCCTTTCTTCTTGCCTTTTTCATATCAAGTTTCTCGTCAATACTGAATTGTCACTTTTGAAATGTCTTGCGAAACAGTTTACATTTTGTTTTTGTAGGATTTTGTAAACATGTATGCAATGGAATGCATGAAACATTCTTGAATCATATCATTTTTGCCACAACCATACCTATTTCTGAAGTATTTCGAATACAAAAAACCAGACATTTTTTCTACTTGCGGATTTTTTCAGTTGTAATTTTCTCTACTGGCTTGAAAAATATGTGCATTGAGGAGGAGTAAAGTGAACAAGAATATTTCTCAGGTTTTTTTTCTATCTCTCAAGAGCATCTCATGTAACTCCATCGTTTTCTGATCAAGTGTGTGAAGACAGGGGTTTACAAGCCAATGTCACACATGAGTATTGCTATTTATATGTTTTCGGATCTTCGGGGAATTCAAGATACATAGTTTATTTTGCATTGAGAGTAAGCAAGAGAGACTAAGTAAAAGATGCTTTATTGATAATAATTAAGAAGGCAAACTAAACTTGTTTATTTAATGTCATGTATATGTTGATGTGATCGATAGAATGTCAAATATTTTACTCATATCATATGAATTTCCTAATCAGTAGCCTTCCTATCTCTGATTTACACGGATACAGGCATACATGTCATAGCAAAAGTTGACGGACAAGAGTCAGCTGAAAAATTGTAAATCCCCATTATATAACGTTAGCAATATCTCCGCACACATATGCATAAATACATGAGAACAAGGTTTCGAGCCCGTTTTCAAAACACACTTTTTGTTGTTTTCGGTGATAGTGGTTCATAGCCCTAACCATGCTTAGCATTGCATTGTTACAATCTTCTTCTTCTTGTTCATTTCCTATAGCGAGTTGTATTTTACTCCACTTCTATTCCTTCTAGCATTATACACCGTGCAAACCACAAAACAAAGTTGGTGAACTCCATTGTTGTTCTTCTTCGCTTGACAAAAAGAAGCACCAAAAGGAAGAAAAAAAAACTTGTGTACAGTTTTAAATAGCATTTTCATATTTATACGTAGCTACACCTTCTTTCCACCCTCGCCCATTAACACTCCCAACAAATTCTATACTTAATTTGTGTAACCTTTTACCCCTCAACGATTTCTGCATAATGTGTGCCTTCATTCATGCATGTATGAAATAACCCATCAATTTTCATTTTAACCCTCATAAACTTCATTCTTGTAAAATTTTAAAAATTATCGTTAACTTTTTTTTACTAACTTTTATACATATTTCAAACAAGACTAAACTAGTACACCTTGATGTTATGTAAAAATTTTGTGCAAGAGCCCTCTACGTTGCCTTCTTTTGTTTTTTTTCTCTACTCCTCCCTCTCACCTCTTCTCTCGCAAACGCCATATTCAGGAAGTTTTTAACCTTAGCATGGAACAGATTCATTCCACAACATCTCTCTGTATAGAGGGTCAGTCTGTGTCTCACTTTGCCCCGTTTTCGCAGTCATGGCCATACACTTTTAATATTGATATTATCGATGCTCTGATAAAAATAACGAAGCCTACTACTTTTGTCACTATATCTAGCCAGTAGAGGAATTAAAAGGGCAAGCATAGTTATCGTACACAGTTCTACTGTTGTCCTCCGTGGTATGCTTTTAATGTGTGTGTGTGCGTTCGTAAGGTTGAAAAAACGCCGTTTTTCAGCTATCTATGTACATGTTCTGTCCTCGTGAATGATCATCATGATCCCAGCACCACTGCCACCAGCATGAAACCCTATCTGTACTAAAACTTCGTGTAGTTTAGGTAGCTGAAAAAGAATTTTTTTATATTCTTGCTTGCTCGACTACTGCCTTTGCTGCTGTTGTACTCATCTAAAAACTTTTTTTCGAGGACAGGCAAAGAGGAAAAAAAAAGAAATGTATAGAAGTATCCTTTAGAAGAGTACTCTGACAGACTCCATGATGGAAAAACTATAGAATCCTCAAAAATAACTAAGTGGTGATATCCGCATTTCCAGTTAAAAATGTATGAATTTTTATGTAAAGCAAAATAGTTTTTTTCCAAGTTTTCATAATTCTTTGTAAATCTTTGTTTTCTTCTTTAATTTTTCTTCAAGATAATATATTTTTTTCTTAAAGTTTTCAACACTTATATATTATAGACAGTAGAAATTATGCTTCAACTGTTTATAATATTAGAAATATACGTTTTTTT